>CAUYRT010028369.1:0-30165 GCA_963574885.1 Lepilemur ruficaudatus
CAAATCAAAACAACAATGAGATACCACTTATCCCCAGTGAGAATGGTCTTTACCAAAAAGTCCCAAAACAACAAATGTTGGCGTGGATGTGGAGAGATAGGAACACTCATACACTGCTGGTGGGACTGCAAACTAGTACAATCTCTGTGGAAAGCAATATGGAGATACCTCAAAGAGATACAAGTAGATCTACCATTTGATCCAGCAATCCCATTACTGGGCATCTACCCAAAACAACAATAGGTCTTGATATGGCAAGGAAACTAACTCTTTGTAATTTGTATTGCAAATATACTTTCCTAGTTTGTCATTGTGTTTCCATATTGCTTATGGCATTTTTTCTTTTCAAGAAAAATACATTAAAAGATCTGTTTTTCTAGTGAGCCAAGTGTCCCAATGGCATGTGATCCAACCACCTTTTCCCCACTGCAATGAAAATGCCTTTTTGTCATATATAAAGGGAGTCTGAAGGCTCTATATGCTCTGGATAAGACTGTCCATCCCAAAGTCTCTATACCTCCATCAGCAGAAGTGAAGAGGGAGCCTGAAAGTGCCATATTCTAGCCGTCATGTGCTCTGGATAAGAGCTCCCCTCATCTGTCTCTCCTATATGCACTGGTAGCACTCAACAGGAAACCCAAGAGCTCTGGATGCACCAGGAAAAAAATGTACTCCTCCAGGGGTAGGGGTACCTACTGAAGGACATGGGATTTCTTTTTGGGGTGATGAAAATGTTCTGAAATTGAGTGTGGTGATGGTTGCACAACTCTATGAATATACTAAGAGCCATTAAAATTTCACACTTTAAGTGGAACTTCAGGGCTGCCCCTTCATTTCTGCTGATGGAGGCACAGAGGATAGGAAATGGGTGGTCTTCTCCAGAACTGTATGGCATGTGAATTATATCTCAATAAAGCTGTCACTTAAAAAACAAACAAAAAAACCCCCAAAACATATCTTTCCACTAGCCTCTACTAAATCAATATTTATAAGCACAAACACAATTCTCACGATCCTTGTTAAACCATCAAGTCTCCCTTCCTTCACCAAAAGCATCATAAATATCTGCCTTAGGACTATCATGACTATTCTCGTTGTACCCTTTTTGTCTGACAGTTACCTCTATTTTTCCCTCATCCTCTGTCTCTAATACTTGTATGTTCTGGGGATAGTAAGGCACCTCCACCCAGCACTCCCTAGCTTCTTTAGTATTGCTTCTCTATATGGGACATATATACTTATCACATAATATGTATATAATTGTCTTCTCCTACTAGATCTGTGAAGGCAAAAATTTTTGTCCATTTTGTACTTTTCTGTAACCCCAGAACATAAAAAAGTGCCTGGCATACTAGCAAATGCCCAATTAACATTAAGTGAATGAGTACTACATTCTCAATGTGAACTACATTCCTTGCTAAAATCATAATTCTATAGATCATCAGAATCAGTTTATCAACAAAAAAACACATTGGGGTTTTTACTGGAATATCAATGTATTTGCAAATTTAACTTAGGGAGAAAAATCTTTACCAGATTGAGTCTTTCTATACAGATACATGTCTAGCCTTCCTATTTTATAATGTTTAAAATAATAAGTTTATAAGCTAATCATAGTGTATATATTTTTATGTTTTGTCTGTCTTGTCAATCTCGTGGAACAAGATAGGAAGTTGTAGTGCATTTTATTTTATACTCTAGAACAATTTAAATACCACAGGAATTGTTTGTGTTGTTTTTTTAAAGGTTAAAGTACCAAATTATACTTTTTGGTTTATTTCATGGCTATTAATCTATTCAAGGTTTTTAGCATCTTAATTTTGTTTTTATTAATAATACTATCCCCTGGCTAGTCCTACATTTTAACAAATGCTTCTGTTCTAGGTGTCAGATGAAGTGAGAGCTCCTTATCAGCAATGCCACGTTTATATTCTTACATAGGAAGTGGTAAGCTACCATGTTACCTTGTGCATCACAAAACTTGCAATTCTGAGTTTGTTCAGTCTTTTGTTTGCTCTAAAATCTGTAAGTTTTACCTGTTAATTTTATTAATACTTGCAGTTTAATATGACAATTCATATGGAAACCTTTACCTTAATGGCTAGCATTTATTTAGCACTAACTATATGCCAAGAATTTTGTGCTAAACCTTGAAATGGATTAGTTAATGTTTTTCAAAGCAAGAGTTTTAAATGGGAGAGTAACATGAATACATATTTTTATTTCTAAAAGAGGCTGCTAAGTGTTAAAAATGTACTTGAGAAAAGCAAGAGGGACAACAGTTATAGAATTGCAGATAGCAAATTAAGATGGTCACTTTATGGACTCTAGTGATGGGACATAGGCTGGAAAAAAGTGAATGGATTCTGGAGGCATTTAAAACAATGAATCTATAGGACTTGGTGGTATGTGAGCGAGGAGGAGGGAACAATTAAGGATGACTCTCCAGTATGAATTCGCTGATGATGAGCAAGATGTACGCTTTGCCTGAAGGCTTTTCCACATTCTTTACATTCATAGGGCCTTTCTCCAGTATGAATTCTTTTATGCAGTGTAAGATGGGCAATCTGGCTGAAAGCTTTGCTACACTCCTTACACTCGTAAGGCTTCTCTCCTGTATGAATTCTCTGATGGAGAGTAAGAGATTTACGATGGCTAAAGGCCTTCCCACAAACACTACATTCATAAGGTTTCTCACCAGTATGACATCTTTGATGACAAATCAGAGATGCTTTCTGCCTGAATGCCTTCCCACATTCAATACACTCATATGGTCTTTTGCCAGTATGGAGTCTCTGATGCTGAACGAGATATGAGCTGTCACTAAAGGCCTTCCCACATTCAATGCATTCATAAGGCTTCTCACCACTATGAACTCTCTGGTGTTGAACAAGGTGTGCAATCTGACTGAAGGCCTTACCACATTCCTTACATTCATAAGGTTTCTCTCCAGTGTGTATTTTCTGATGTTGCACAAGGTGTGCATTTTGGCTGAAGGTTTTGCTGCATTCCTTACATTCATAAGGTTTCTCTCCAGTATGAATCCGCTGATGATGAGCAAGGTGTGTGCTCTGCCGGAAAGCTTTCCCACATTCCTTACATTCATAGGGTTTCTCTCCAGTATGAACTCTTTGATGAAGAGTAAGAGAGCCACGGTGGCTAAAAGCTTTCTCACAGATATCACATTCATAAGGTTTCTCTCCTGTATGAACTCTCTGATGTACTGTCAGGGACGAGCCATGGCTAAAAGCTTTCCCACACACATTACATTTGTAAGGTCTCTCTCCGGTATGAATTCTCTTATGCTGAATAAGTCCTATGTGATCAGTGAAAGCCTTCCCACAATCAACACAGTCAAAGGGTTTCTCTCCAGTATGATAATATCGTCGATGACGTATCAGAGAAGCGTTCTGCCTGAACGCTTTCCCACAGTCAATACATTCATAAGGTCTTTTCCCAGTGTGAATCCTTCGATGATGAGCTAGGGATGAACAATCACTAAAAGCCTTCCCACACTCAATACATTCATAGGGCTTCTCTCCAGTGTGAACCCTCTGATGTTGAGCAAGATGTGCAAGCTGGCTGAAGGCTTTATTACACTGCTTACATTGATAAGGTTTTTCCCCAGTATGAACTCTCTGATGTTGAACAAGATGAGCATTCTGGCTGAAAGCCTTCCCACATTCAATACATTCAAAGGGTTTTTCCCCTGTGTGTATTCTCTTATGTTGAGCAAGGTGGGCACTCTGGCTAAAGGCCTTTCCACATTCCATACATTCATAGGGTTTCTCTCCGGTATGAATTCTTTGATGAAGAGTAAGTGTTGAGATTTTGCTGAACATTTTCTCACAGTCATCACATTTTAAAAGTTTCTTTTCTCCATAGACTTGCTTGTGTTTTTTTACAACTGAATATGTTTTTGAGCTTTTCTTACCTGAATCAAAATTATATATCCTCTTTTCCATGGGAAAAACCTGCTTTAAATAAGATAACGTATTCAGATGAAAAATTGTCTCAGATTTGTTAGAGTAGTCTTTTTTCTCAGTAAGGTTATCTATACGAGTGATTATCTCTTGCTTAAAGTGGGTCCTCTGACTTACCAGCTCCCTCTCAGACAGGTCTTGACATTTCCAGTTTTCCCCTAAAGTGGAACATTCGAGGTCATAGCTTGTAAGTGTTTCCATTATTATTGCCTGGGGTAATTTTTCTTCATAAACATCCTGGTTTGGAGATAATTCCTTAGTCACCCACACATACTCCAAGTCTGAAAGATATTAAGAACGCAAATGTCTTCTTTATTAAATGCTAGAAGAATGGAAACCTCAAAAATGAAACCATGTGAATCAAACAGTTACTGAGGCCTACAAAAGGTAATTTTTTTTTTTTTTTTGAGACAGAGTCTTACTATGTTGTGTAGGCTGGCCTTGAACTCCTGGGCTCGAGCAATTCTCCCACCTCAGCCTCCCGAGTAGCTGGGACTACAAGGGCATACCACTGTGCCTGGCTTAACATGTTTTTAAGTTTTTAGGTAAGAATAAGTGATGCAATCATCCTTTCATTCCTGGAATAAACCTTCACTGGTTATAATGTATTATTTCAATATGATCTTTTAAGATTTTGCATCAATATTGATAATTGGGATTTGTAATTTCCTTTTTTGGTACTGTTTTGATTTTAGTATCAATTGTTACACTGTGTTCATAAACAAAAAATTTTAAGCTGTACTTTTTATTCTTTATCCTGGAATAATTTAAACAATGTTGGTAATATTTTTCCTTACAGGTTTTACATAGAATTGATTTGTAAAACTATGTGGGGATGTGGCTTCTTTTCTTAGGGGAGGCAGTTCATACACAACTTTCTATATTTCTTTCATGATAACTGGTCTATTGAAATTTTCTGCCTCCTCTGGTGTCAGTTATGCTAATGTGTATTTTTATATTCTCCTAGAATATCATCTACTTCATCCAGTTTTTCAAATTATTTACAGAGGATTGAAGAAAATAGGTTAATATGATTCTTTTAAGTTCTTATATCTTTAAATTTTTTCTCTTCTCTGGTATCAGTTATGGTAATATATATTTTCAAATTCTCCTAGAATATCATCTGCTTCATTCTGTTTGTCAAATTATTTACAGAGAGTTGAGGAAAATAGATTCATATGGTTAAGTTCTTCTGCATCTATGGTTATCATTGTTTTTTGTGTGTGTTTTCTCTCATTTGCCCTGACAGTTTATATATTTTATTGGCTTTCTAAAGAAGTACATATAGCATTGGATTTATTTTCAGTACATCTACTGTTTTCTTATTTATTCCTACTTTTATTTCTAAAAGTATACAATAACTATATGTAACTTGTTTTGGTTTACTAAAATTCATTTTTTTCCTAATATCTTGAATTGGATGCTTATTTATTTTAATTATTTCTTATTTATCACTGTGCATAGTTAGGGCTACAGTAATCTACCAAAAATACTCTCCTTGAAACTCTAAGAACTGAAAGCAAGAAAAGGCCATCCCGTAAGCCACAAAATAAACTGTGACCATTTCATTTGAGGCTCATTTCCTTGTAATATATATCCGCAGTCTCCTATCTAGCTTTCTAAACCAAAAAAATAGCTCTGAAGCAAAATAGGAAAATAAGGAAAAAAAATTTGAATAACACAAACTAAGCCCAAAATCCCACTGGGTACAATGTAAGTGGAGAAATGATGGACATAGGGGAAGAAGGTAATATTTGTGAACTAATTCTTTCATCTTTCATATGGGTATCAAAAGATGAAGTTCTGAATTTCAAGTGAATGAATTTCAAAATACAGATTTAAAAAAATAAAGACAGAAATAAAGGTAACAATGTATAGAATTAAAAACCTTTCTAATTCAAGGGCTGAGGTGGTGTCAAGTGGAAAGAGAGGAAAAATAGACATACTAAACATCAAAGCAAGAATATATAACAGGCTGGGCACAGTGGCACCTGTAATCCCAGTGCTTTAGGAGGCTGAGGTGGGAGGATCACTTTGTGACCAGGAGTTCAAGACCAGCAACATAGTGAGATCTTGTTGCTACAAAAAAATTATCCAGGCATAGTGGTGCGTCCTAGCTACTCAGAAGGCTGAGGTTGGAGGATCCCTTGAGCCCAAGAGTTTGAGGTTACAGTGAGCTATGATTGGGCCACTGCACTCCAGCCTGGGCAACAGAGTAGGACCCTATCTCATTCATAAATAAATAAATAACAAATGAAACACAAAAAGATAAAAGTAATTAAAGGCAGAGAGAAGAACACAGCTACAATATATATTAACACAATAAACTCACCTTTTAAAGAAAGGAAAATATTTAAACCAGCTCAAAAACTAAACACAAATTTGTCTAAAGAATTCAGAAATGCTTAAAATCAGGGATGATTACCACAATATGGTACTTGAGCAGAACTAGGTAAGTATCAGTGGCACAAGAGTTCAGAAATAGACCCTGGTATGTATCAGAAATCAGTAAAGGTAAAGGAGGTATGTCATACCAGTGGGGAAAAAAAGAAACATTCAAAAACTGGTATTAGAACAAGTTTCAATTAGGGAGTGAGCTTGACAAGAGTTTTACAACAAATATCAGAGAGAAGAACATCTTGAAAATAGTTTCTCAGTCTCTTGGTACCTTTTACTAACCTGTGCACAGGCCTCCGGTGATCTCTCCTTTCATCACCCAGGGCTCTTTCTCTTGTTCCAATAAGGAGATCACATCTGGCTTAGATATGCAAAGACCTGAACATAAAAAAAAAAGACATAAAAATTGGTTAAGCTGTGAGTAATCCAGAGCTATGATCCAGTCCAAATGGTCTCAAGACCATTTTCTAGGAAAATGCTGATAAAGGCATAAAAGACCACTGAATCATGGAGAGGTGGAAGAAAGAAGATACTCTTACCTACTGAAACCAGATTCCTGTAGTTTTCCAACATCACCTTCCTATACAAACTTCTCTGAGCAAGATTCAGCCACTCCCACTCATCTTGTGAGAAGTCTATGGCCACATCTGTGAAAGTCACCAAACCCTAAAATGACACAAATATAATTTTTCTCAGTGTTCCTGTCCTAGTGTGGCCCTAGAGTAAAGAGCCATGCTGTTTTTACTTTAGGATAAAAACATTGTGCTTAAGTAACTGCACCGAGGGTCTAAATGATCCAGGTCAGGTAGTCAGTGGACAACTTCTCTACCTAGCTATATAACACACATTAAGAAAAAGAAAAAATGAGAGATACTCTCTGCTCTTCAAACATTTATAATTCTATGGTGGTAAGAACACATTCTCACATGAAAAAATGTTGATTACACTCAAAACAGTACATAATGAAGTGCTAAATTATGTTATTTATGTTAGGAGCTGAATCACTCTCTACATGAAGAAATTAAAGAGTTCTGGGACTGTTAAGGAAAGTTGCAAGGAAAGATGCTGACCTGATGAATATGATTTCAATCTCCACAGTATTTTCTAAGAAATCTTAGTGCTCTTGAGATGTTAAGAGGTGTGCCTAAAAAATGAAAGAAAGAAAAAAACACCTAGCAATACTCTTTTCTTTTGAAATAAAAATATTTGTATTAGGAGAGAAGAACACATTTGCAAAGTTGCTTTTTGATAATTTCCTGAGAAGTATCAGAAGAAATCATGTGGTATGAGCACATGCTGAGCAATCTGTGCTGTCTTACATGAGCTGCTTTCCTAACCAATCAGCAAGGTGATCAACTCCATGATTGGTGACAAATTTTCTATTTATATTGTGACTTCACTTCTAAGTAAAATAGTTTTAAATAAATACCAGTCTTGAATGAGACTACAAAAAAGTTCTGATTACACTAAAGAATTCAGACTCTGGTACGGACTAGCTGAGTGATCTGAGCCAAGTTAATTACCTCCCCTGTGCTTCAGTTTTCCCATCTGAAAAATGGAAATAATTTTAGTACATACCTCACAGTAGCACTGTGAGAATTAAAGAAACAGGCATAGGGCCGGGCACGGTGGCTCACGCCTATAATCCTAGCACTCTGGGAGGCCGAGGCCGGAGGATCTCTTGAGGTCAGGAGTTCGAGGCCAGCCTGAACAAGAGCGAGACCCCGTCTCTACTAAAAATAGAAAAAAACAATTAGCTATACAACTAAAAATATATAGAAAAAATTAGCCGGGCATGGTGGTGCATGCCTGTAGTCCCAGCTACTTGGGAGGCTGAGGCAGAAGGATCGCTTAAGCCCAGGCATTTGAAGTTGCTGTGAGCTAGGCTGACACCTGGCACCCTAGCCCAGGCAACAGAGCAAGACTCTGTCTCAAAAAAAAAAAAGAAAGAAAAAAGAAACAGGCATAAAGTACCTGGCACACAGTAACTGCTCAACAGTTGTTGTCCATGATAATGAAGAAGGAAGGAAGGGAAAAGGAAAGAGGAAGGAGAAGAGTCCAAGAAGAATAGGTGAAGCCTTTGGTTTAATACTTCAATAAAAGTTTATTTTATCTAACTGCAATATACTACAGTAGTTAAGAAAAGACATGGTCTCTAGAATCCAGACTACCTATGTTTGAATACTGTTCTATTCAGTAAGTCTAAGCTACTAGTTTTGTTTTCAGCCATTGAACACATTTTAAAGAACTCCAGAGAACAGTCTACTGTATTTACATACAATATTAACCATTTCTGTTACACTTCCTTCAACTTGATGTTCCAAGTTCCCTTCTGGTATAATTTCTATCTGAAGAACTTCCCTTAGCAATTCTTTTAGAATTCCAGCAATAAATTCTATTAGTTTCTTTCATAAGAGAAACTTTATTTCACTTTCATTCCCAAAGTCTGTTTTCACTAGACATAGAATTCTGGGTTGACAGTTCTTTTCTTTGAGCACTTGTAAAAATTTGTTCTACTTCCTTTGGAAGCTTGCATGATTTCTGATAAGAAATCCACTGACATTCAAATCACTGTTGCCCTATATGTTATGCATCATTATTCTCTGGCTGCTTTTTGAGCTATTTTTCTTTGTCTTGTTTCCAGGCAGGGACTTCTTTGACTTTATCACATTGGGGTTTGCTGAGCTTCTGGGATCCAAAGGTTTATAACTTTCATTAAAGCTGGGAAATTTTTAATCATTATATCTTCAATTTGTTTTTTTTTACACTCTGCTTTGTCCTCTCCTTTTGGAATTCCAGTGATACACATGTCAGATGTTTTGGTATTATACCAGAGGGCACTGAGGCTTTGTTTAATCTTTTCTTCTCTCTGTTGTTCATATTAGATAATTTCTATTTATCTTCAAGTTCACTAACTCATTCCTCTGTGATCTCTACTCTCCCATTAAGCCCATCCTGTGAGTTTATTTTGGTTATGTTTTTCCAATCTTGTTTATACTTTCTATTTCTTTGCTGAGATTTTCTGTTTTTCCATTTTTTCAAGAGTGCTCAACCTTACTTGGAGCATTTTATAATTAATAGCTGCTTTAAAATCTTTATCAGATCATTTCGACATTTGTGTCATGTCAATGTTAATATTTGCTATCTTTTCCTCTGTGAATTGAGATTTTCCCAGTTTTTCCTCACTGAGTAACTTTGGATTGTATCCTGGACATTTTGGGTATTATGTTATGAAACTATCTTGTTTAAATCCTAAGGAGAATATTGATATTTTGTTTAGACTGAAAATTCCAGTCAGCCTTCTGTGAGCTGTATTTCAACGTCAGTTCCATTTCCAAAACTTGTGCAGAGATATTTGTCCCTGTCCTGCTTGTACATCAGCAGTGGCCAACCTGAGACCAGGACAGTGATCTATCCCTGTGTTCACTTCTCAAAGGCTGGTATGCTCTTTGGGGTCAGACACACACGTGAGCAGCTCAGAGTAAGCCCAGGAGTTCACAAATGAAATTATGTGATTGACTTGAAAAGCCCCTCCCTCCCTTTAATCTCTCCAGTAACTTTCATTTTCTCTAGGACTCACTTTGTCCATCCTCTGGCCAAGTAACTGGGGCTTATTCATTCCATTCCACTGTGTATTTCCCATGACTGTACTCATCCCTGGGGCCAAGCAGGGAGAGGACAAAAACAGAAAAAAGGAAAAAGGGTTTACCCCACCCTCTTGGGAACATAGCTTTTCTGATCACAGAGGAAATTTTTCTTCTCTCAGAGTGTCGGATTTTTGCAGACCCCCCATTTCTACTACCAGGACACAAGAAAACATAAAATATTTTATTTTTTAAGAGACAGAGTCTCACTCTATTGTGAGGATGGAGTGCAGTGGTATGATTTTAGCTGAATGTAACCTCTAACTCTTGGGCTCAAGTGATCCTTCTGCTTCAGCCTTCCAAGTGGTGGGACTATAGGCACACACCACCACAACTGGCTAACTTTTAAAAAAATTTTTTGTAGAAACAGGGTCTCGCTATGTTGCCCAGGCTGGTCTTGAACTCCTGGCCTCAAGCCATCTTGAAAAGTGCTGGGATTACAGGAGGGAGCCATTGCACCCTGGAAGAAAAATTTCCCCCCTCTTCTCCCCTAAGTGCTAGGAGATCCCTTTTCCACCCCTTGAGCCAGAGCTGGAGGGCTTCTCCTCCAGCTCTTTCTGTCCATGCCAACACATACTTCCAGGGTACACTGAATCCAAACCAGGAGATAATGGAGGGACAAAAAGGTAAACACACTACAGTTTGGTGGTACTTCAAATTTTGGGGTCTTCCTCATCCTGCCTGCTAGTATTTACTTTTCAGAGACCTCACACTGCTGCTCCAGGCATGCTGTCCTTGTTTTATAGGAGCTGTCAGTGGGAAAGATAAGGAAGGTGTGCTTAGTCCATCTTACCCAGAACCAGGACTCTCTCAAATTCAGTGTAAATTATTTTTAAAATTATGATTCCACTGGAAATAAAAAGCAAGCATACACTATATTGTAGCTCTTCAATTTATATATGTATATATGAAGAACTTAGTCATTCTTCTACAATAAGCAAATAATAGCTTTCGGAGGTAATGTTTATACAGTGCTGACCATATTCCAGATACCTTTCTAAATACTTAAAACTAGATTAATTCACTCATCCTTACAACAGTCCTATAAATTAGGTACTCCCCATTTTATAGTTGAGGAAACTGAAATTAAGTAATTGAAATTAAGGCAACATACCTAGTATATAGTGAAGCTAGATTTGGCACCTAGGCAGTCTGGTTACAGAGTCCATGTTATTAACCTTTATTAACTACACTCTGCCACTTTTAAAATATTTTCCTCTGGCAAATGACAATAATGCTTTTGTTTAAAAAGTTTAAATGCTCTAGGAAACAAGTTCCATTGGTAGTGCATGCTTTTTGGCATTATATCTAAGAAAAAGTGTGGTGCTATTGCCATAAGTTGTTTGTTGTGTCTCTGATATAAAATAAAAACAATTTATTCCAAGTTATTTTTTAATTTTCTAAGCTTATAAATCAAATTCGATAATTTCATACAATGATCAATTTGATAGTGAAACCAGGTTAGCAGTTTACTTTAATCAGAACATGAACTGCAGGACTTAAAATGTTTATTGTGGGCCTCATAAAAATATTAAAATTAAAAATATTCCAGAGTAGGGTCCATTTGATAAACTGTAATCCACAAGGAATGAAAAACTAGGGAGTTAGTCAAAGAAAATAATCAGAGATCAGGGCAAAAATTCAACTACAAGAATGATTACTGTAAGACTCTCTATTAAACAGCAAAACAACGGCAACAATTTACCTATGGAATTACAAGAGGCTGATTAAAGAGATTATAGTATTCATCCCAGAAAGAAAAAGGGATGTAGGACATTCCCTGGCCTTTTTAGATGCTCATGGCTCCATGGTCAAGTGAGGAGGGGAAACCTTTGCATACTCTGGCCAGAATGCCACCTATTCCTTCAAGATGCAACTCAGGAATCACTTCCTCTGTGAATTCCTCCCAACCCATCCTCCCCTCAGCAGTGGGTATGATTATGCAGGCTATATCCTGCACAAGGATCCCTCACCAAGGAAGCAAGAAGTTAAAATACAGTAGACTTCCTCTTGCCAGACTGTGTGGCCTGTCACAGAGCTTCACTAGTCCAGAGGAAGGGGCACCTTTTTTTCTAATTCAGCCAAAGACATCATATACTTATAAGTATCATATACTTATACTTTTCTTATTTTCAGAAGAAAACATACATTACCAAATCCTGAAAAACAAGACCACATGTTAGTAGAGAGAGAGGGAATACTAACTCACTGGAGACATGACTTTAAGTTCAATTCTTGTCACTTCCATCTCTTCCTTGGCTCTTCATTTGGAGAACAGCTATACTTTGACAGGGCAGAGCTGGAGAAGGAGAAAGGAGTAGTGAGAGACCAAGTACCACTAATAGTCACAGCACAGAAACCCTCTCTTCCCTTCAGCTCCTTCTGTCCTCCCTCACCTCCCACCTCCACCCCCGCCCTCCACCCCCACCCCCACCCAAAGTCTAGGCACTCATTGGGAGACCTGCAATGAGAGAGCTGGGGTTTCTCTCTGCTCTGGGTTTTCAGGCTGAGCACAGTATCTCTTGCCATCCTCCTACTCAGCCACCCATTTATTAATATCAGACATGTACTAAATGCGCTGCATGTATTAACACTCTCTTTTAGTCTCCAATCTTCAAAGAAAGTAGGGGATATTGTCACTTATTTTACCTATGAAAGCTATTGGAAGTGAAGCTCATAAATAATGGAACCCAGTCACCAAGCTATGTCTGCCTGACTCTACCACCCAAGTTATTTGCTCAGACACCAGAAAACAACAGAAAATATGCCCCCTGTGCAACTGGCCAGGATTTGTGCAGAGTGTATAAGACTTAATTCCTTGGAGAATGCCATCTTCCCCACAGAGAGGTATTACCTTTGTTACAACAAAGAGGCCATGGGGCTTGCAGATTAGACCAAAAATCACCATGAGACTCAGATTCTTATTTTGCTTTGCGACACGCTATAGTTTTAAAGAAGTCCCTTAAACCCCCTGAGCCAAGTTTCTTTAATCAGGAAGAAGATAAAGTATTTGAATTAATTCTGGCTTCTTTCCTCTAAACTCCACTGTCTTTTCTTTTTTTTTTTTATTTCATCATATTATGGGGGTACAAATGTTAAGATTACGTATATTGCCTTTGCCCCACCCTTGCCCCTCGAGTCAGAGCTTCAAGCGTGACCATCCCTCAGATGGTGCACATCACACTCATTATGTATGTATATACCCATCCCCTCCTCCTCCCTCCCATCTGCCCAACACCAGATAAATATTTTTCCTATATGTCCACTTAGGTGTTGATCAGTGAAACCAATTTGATGGTGCGTACATGTGGAAAAGCTAGCTGCACTGTCTTTTCAAGGGATTATTATAATGATGATAATAATGGACACTTACTAAACATTTATTATGTGACAGGGACTATACCAAGTGCTTTATATGTACAAGCTCATTTAATCTTATAACAACCTATGAGGTATATAATATTATCATCCCCATTTTACATAAAAAGTGAGAGTCATAAAGTTTAAGGAAAAAACTCCAAAACCTGCTCAGTGGACGTTTGGGGATATGAACTTGTGAAGTTATTTAACCTTGTCAGAGTTAGTTTCAACTGTCAAAAAGTAATCAAGAATACTTACCTCAGGCAATTGTTGATGGGATTACATGACAGCTGGTACAGAGAGGAACTCTGGAGTCAGCTTGTTCTGGATCTGAATCCTGGCTCTTCTACTTACTGCTGATTTGTTACTCTCTCTGCGTGTCAGTGTCCTCATCTGTAAAAAGAAGATAAGGTATTAGTAGTTCCTATTTCCTAATGTTGTGAGGTTTGGTGTTAATACTCCCAAAGGGTCTTAGAACTGATTCTGGCACATAGTGAGCACTTATTAAACATTAACTATTATTATTGCATGCAATAAAACAAGCAAAGAACAATATGGCTATAAGCAGCAATTCTTTCCCTTCTTTAATTATGGGGGACGGTCAGAGGGAAGGGAGAGAAATGAAAGGAAGGACAATATTTTCTTTTATTGACTAGAAAGTGACTATGCCATAGAAAGATTGGAATTTCTCAGCATTTCTAGATGAAGCTGTGAATCTCACCTTCTTTCCAAGTCCCATCCCACGGCAATAAACGGGTAAAAAACTAAACGCTGAGATCTTTCTTGAAGAGAACCAGAAGTTATAACAGAGCACCCAGAGGTTATACCAGGGAATGTTCTCTCCATGTGGCTCCTTGGTGATACCCTAAGGACCTGGGTGGGGCGGGACAGATCTGGTTAGGTGATCCCGGGCAAGTCAAGATCTCTCCCTAAACCCAGCTCCACACTCTGGCCCAAGGTGACCCTCCAAATCTTTGGACTCCTGGGTCTACCAGCCTTAGAGGACAGCACCCCAAACCTCAATTTCTACTCTTGCAGCTGCACCCAAGCCATCTGTCACTCTTACCTCTGTACTGAGTCTCCACGGTCTCTGCTCCACCCTGTTTCCTGGAAGCGGGGACATGTCCTGAGCTCTGCCCCCTCCATGTAAGGTGGACAAGAAATGCTTTAGCTTCAGCTGCCCCGCATGGGCACCTTCCTAGGACTCCAGGGCCTTAACGTAGTTGATTTGGGGGCAGGGCAGGTACTGAGCCTCCTGCAGGTGGCTTTCCTACTCTCAGTCACATAAGGGGCTTCAGCCATTCCAAGATACACCGTCTTCCGCACGCTACTGGGACGCGAGCGCAGACACGCACAGTCACGGTCATGCCCCTGCCGCCTGCCAGACCCCTCTGACACAGGCGCACCTCCCATTCACACGCATACCCGCTTCCTCCCAGGCGGTCCCGTATCCCACACCACGCACGGGCAGTTAGTGGCCAAGCCACGCACGGACGTTCACGCCCAACCCACGCGCCGGCGGGACGTCGACCTCACCGCACCCCCGAACCAGCAGCAGCACCCAGCCTCACCCGTCCTTCCCCTCAGCACCGGGCCGGAAGTGCGCTCCCCGGCTAAAGCTATTCCGGAAGTGGGCGTGCCAGATCGCCGCAACGGCCCCTGGGAAATGTAGTCCTGAACGCAGGCAGCCCTCTCCTGCTGAGTCGAGTACCTGGGAAACCTTGCAGCCCCGGGCCTGGGTCCTAGAAGTACAGGCCACCCTTATCAGGCGAACCGCACCCGAGGCGCTTCTGGGAGCCGTCGCGAGGCTCCCAGTGCGCAGGCGCAGCTGTCAGCCACGGTAACTGAGAACCCCATTCCAGCCCACAGGCGCGACGGCCTGTGGTGAGCAGGCGCAAGAGGCGTGGACGCGCAGGCGCAGGCGTGTTGGCTTCCTCAGGAGAAGAAAAACCACGGAGAGGGGCGGGGCTTAGGCAGGGTGGGCCTATGGGACAGAAGAGTGAAGAGGGTTGCATTTGTCTGGTGCTTTGTGCACGTGAGATTTGCGACTTTCTGACTGTGTGCATGTGTAACCTGTTTTATTTCAAGCCAGTTATCGCTCTCTGATGGAATCTACTCCCCTTTCTCTCCCCCCATTTTGTCTGCCCCTGCTAGAATCTCTGACGGCACACAGCTTCAGTCCTGTTCAGGATTACATCCTCAGTGACTAACAGAGTTGGCATGTAAGTGCTGAGGGAAAAAAAAAAATCACTAAATTTAGCATTAGCAGTCTTACCATGAAACAGCATGGCATGGGCTGACTGTGTCCTCCCAAAATGAGTATGTTGAAACCCTTACACCCAATGTGATGATATTAGGAGGTGGGGCCTTTGGTAGGTAACTGAATTTAGATTAGGACATGAGGGTGAGACCCTCATGATGGAATTAGTGCCCTTATCAGAAGAGGAAAGAGAGGTCTTCGTGCTCATGCACCAGTAGGAAAAGGCCATGTGAGCCCACAGCACTATGGAAGTCATCTGCGGGTCAAGAGGGCCCTCCCCAAGATCAGAAGTTGCTGGCACTTAACTTCCCAGGCTCCAGAACTGTGAGAAATTAAGTCTGTTGTTTAAGTCGCCCACTCTATGGTATTTTGTTATTGCGGCCGCAGCTGACCAAGACACATCACAGATATTGGTCCACCGCACATCACCCAAAAATTAAGTCACCCTTCTACACACAATCATTCAAGGCCACACAGTCACATCTAGACTCCAGCTTTCGTGGATCCAACTTCCCTCTGACTTCATAGACTTCATAATGAAACTAAGTCTAGCTGTGAAGATGCTTTCCTTAAGGAATTGCAAATGGCATCTTAGTGTTTGTAACATTTTGTGGTTAATTATTTGAGTTGGATAAAAATGATATTAATACTCATTTTAGCTCGGACATACAAAGCTCTTGGGAGCCTTCACTCCCATACTCACAACAAGAATCATTCAACAAACTGAAAATCAACAACTTTTCTTAGATCCATCAGAGAACTGAGAACACAAAGGAAACTGCCACCCGGAAATTTAGAGACAGGAAAATACACAAATTCATAAAATAACAGCCAATATCAGCTTACCTGAAGCAGAAGCCACTGAAAACAAATTGGTAGACACTTTTAATTGATAGTTTCAATGGATTTCTGGAGGCGTGGGTGACTAACTTGTGAGTTAATAACTCCTAGGGCCCTCATCTTAGATGGACACTCTCATTCTCATGAACTCTCCAGGAACCCCCTCATGTTCTCACAATGAAGAATGGAGGAAACATCTCCTGTTTGGGGAAGGGGGAAGGGAATAGTAACCAGGGCATTCTCCATAACAAATGCCTGCACTCCAGGGAAAACTACTTACTCTAGAGTCTTATTGAACCTGGGGAGAGGCAATTGGCCAGCTCTAGCCCCTCCAGATCCTTCCTGTCTCAGTAAGAGCAGGACAAAAAAAGGCTAAGAAGCACTTCTGAAGATGACAGCCCAAGGACTCAAGCCCACTAAAAACATAAGATTTAATCATAAGATTACAGAATCTTCCCTTCCCCACTACTTCACTACCACACTGAAGGGACTTTGGTGTAATAGCTTTCTCAGCTGCAAGGCAGACTCTATTTAAGAAGGAGCTCCTATGCAAACCCAAACAGGGAGAAGGAAAAAACAAAGCAATAGAGGAAACTGAAGTCTCCAGCACCTACAGCTATGACAAACATTAAACACAGCCCACCTCCTAGCCAGAAAAATGTAAAACATCACACAAAAAGCCAATTTCCTTCAGTATATACTATCTAGCACATTATGTACAGCTTTCAACAAAAAATTACAAGTCATTCTAAAGGCTGAGAAAAAAACACAGCCCAAAGCAAACATCAAAATTAGACTCAGATACGACAAAGTTTTTGGAATTATCAGACCAGGAATGTAAAATAACTATAATCATATGTTAAGGTCTCTAATGGAAAAAGTAGACAACAAGCAAGAACAGATGGGTAATATAAGCAGAGAGATGCAAACTGTAAGAATCAAAAGGAAATTTAAGACTTGAAAACACTGTAATGGAAATGAAGATTGCCTTTGAAGGGCTGGCTCATCAGTAGAGTGGACATGTTGAGAAATCAATGACTGAGCTTGAAGATATGTTAATAGTAATTTCCCAAACTGAAATACAAAGAGAAAAAATTAGACCAGAATATCTGAAAACTGTGGGACAATTACAAAAGGTGAAACATGTATATAAGCAAAGTACCCGAAGGAAAAGAAAGAGAAGGGAGAGGAAATATTTGAAGTAATGATGACTGAGAATTTTCTAAAGTTAATGACACCAAACCACAGATCCAAAAAGCTCAGAGAACACTGAGCAGGATAAATTCCAATACATACATATATATACACACACTCACGCGCACACACATATCTAGACATATTATATTCTAGCTACAGAAAATCAGAGGTAAAATTTTGAGGGAAGCCAGAGGGAGGAAAAACACTTACCCTTACTCATAGAGGGACAAGGATAAGAATCACATCAGACTACTCATTAGAAACCACACAAGCAATGGGTACTGATCAGTTTACAAAGAAAGCAGGAAGGAGGGAGGGAGAAAAGAAAGCGGGAGAGAGGGAGAGATGGGGAGAGCAAGAGGGAGAAACGATCAAGCAAGAAGAGAGTGGAGTAAAATATTGCAAGTGTTGAAAGGAGGGGAAAAAAGCCACTGACATAGAATTCTATATCCAGGAAAAATTATCATTCAAAAGTGAAGTAGAACTACTTTATTGGTCAAATAAAAATGAAAAGGATTTGCCACCAGTACACCTGCCTTACCAAAAAAAAAAAAAATGTTAAAAGAAGTTCTTTGGAAAGAAAGAAAATGATATAGGTAAGAAATTCAGATATACATAAAGAAAGGAAGAGTGTCAGAGAAGGAATAAATTAAGGTGAAGCAAATCTTTGATTATTCTTAATTGATCTAATAGGTAACTGTTCAAAGTAATAATAGCAACAATATATTGATGATTATAGCCTGTAGATAAGTAAAATGGATGACAGCAATATTATAAGGGATGTAAGGGAGAAATTGGGAATACTTTTTGTTATAGGGTACCTGCAATGCCTGTAAATTAATATAGTGTTATTTGAAAGTGGACTTAGGTTACTTGTAAATACTGCAAACTTTAGAGAACCCAATAAAAGTTAAATAAAAAGTATAATTGATGTACTAACAGAGGAGAGAAAATTGAATAATATGAAATTCCCAATTAAAACCAGAGAGGGCAGAAGAGTTGGAAACAAAACAACATTGATTATGTAAACTGATTGTCAATCTGGCAACTTTCCTCTCTTAACAGGTTCTAATTTGGTTTTATGGGTAGATGTTCATATTATCTGCCAATAATGCTAGTTATATCTATTTTCTTGCTATCATTAAATCTCATAATTGCTTTTTTCTCCTTAGAGGATGGCCAGGACCTCCAGTACTATGTTCAACAGAAGCAGCATTTGATGTAATTATGTATATAGTTGGATTTAAGTTCATCATTTTGCTATTTTATCTTTTTCTACCACCTGTTTTCAGTTTCTTTATTTCTCCTTTCCTGATTTCTTTTGGTTAGCTAAATAGTTTTTAGAATTCCATCTTAATTAATTTATTGACCTTTTAGCTATGACTCTTTGCAGTTAGTATATATTACATTTATATCACATTAATATATTTTAGTGGTTGCTGAAGAAGTTATAATATACATCCTTAACTTTTCAATGTACTTGAAGTTAACATTTTACTCCTTCACCTGAAACACAAGAATGTTGCAGTCACATAGTTCTTCCCATGCCCCATCATTTATGCTATGGTTGATAGATAGTCCATGTCACCTATATATACCATAAGCCCCACAATACCACAATACACTACTATAATTCTATGAATAATCATGTTTTAAACAGTTTTAAAAACTGAAAGAATAAATGTTAACTTTTTATATTAACACACATATTTACCAATTCTGGTCCTGTTCATTTCTTCCTGAAGATCCAAGTTATCATCTAATGTTTACATCAAGCCTGAGGAAATTCCCTTCAGCAGTTGTTGTCATGTGGCTTTGTTAGCAACAAATTCATAGTTTTTGTGTATCTGAAAATGTCTATTTCTTGCCTTCATTTCTGAAGGATATTTTCTCTGGCTGTAGAATTCTACATTGAAAGGTTCTCCCAATGTTCCACCCACCCAGCACTTAAAGTGTCATTCCATTGTCCTCTGTTTCTGATTATAAAAAGCCAGCCATCATTAAAATTGTGTAATGCATACTTTTTCTTTGGCCACTTTCAAGGTGTTCTTTTCATTTTTGGGTTTCAGCAGATTCATAATTATGTGCCCAGGTGTGGTTTTCTTTGTATTTATCCTGCTTCTGACTTTATGACATTCCTGAATGTGTAAATATGTAATTTTCACAAAATTTGGGAAATTTCTAGACATTATTCAAACAGGTTTTCTATTCCATCTCTTTTCCTCTCCTTTTGTAACTCCAATTATATTAATATGTGTTATACCTTTTGACAATATCATAAATCACTGAAGCACTGTTCAGTCCTTTCAACTTCTTTCAATTCTGCTTCAGATTAAATAATTTCTATATATCTATAATCAACTTCATTGACTCCTCTGCTACATATAATTTCATGTTAAACCTATACAATGAATTTTTACTTTCAAATATTGTATTTTTCAGTTTTGGAGTTCCCATTTCCAAACTGATTTAGTCATTTGCTTCAATTCCCATCTGTTCACCCATTAGCAACACATTTTCATTTATATCATTCAAAATAATTATATAGGACTTTAACATTCTTGTTTGACATTCAAATATTTGAATTATCTCAGGATTGATATTGGTTGCTTTTTCTCTTGGATATGGTTTATGTTTTCTTGTTTTTGTATATCTAATAATTTTTACTATATGAATAATACACTGTAGAGATTCTGTTGTGTTCCTGTCAAGAGTGCTTTTGGTTTGTTTTAATAGGCAGTTCACTTGGTTGAACTCAACCTCCAAACTCTGTCTCCCTGAGGCAGGTAGTGCTAAAGCTCTTGTAGGGATGCTTGGAGTCTGTCCAGTACTTGTACAGAGAAGGGACTGCCCAGAAATTTTGTACCTTAAATGCTGATGAAGGCTTAAAGAACAGTGAGAAAAACAATATTAAAAACTGGAAGAAGTGGGATTCTTATTATGTAGTGGCAGAAATTTTAGCAAGCCTATTATCAGCAGTTAATGTGGGAAGAATAATGGGGAGATCTAGCTAAGGAGATATGGAAGCCATGTGTTGAATGTGCTGTTGTTGTTGCTGTTTTCTTGCTGCTTTTAGAAACATGCAAGAGAAGAGACAAAAACTGAGGAAAGGACTGTTAACAAACTAGGGTTTTGAAAATTCTCAGCCTCTGTAGATGGCAAATACTAAAATCAAGAAATGGCTTCCAAGCAAAGATAAAATCAGGGACATTTCTAGGCATACTGGTCTAAAAAATAAACTAAGGGCATGACTATAAAATGTTCTGTTTGAATCTCAGAAAGATCTAAGCCAGTATCTCAGGGTTCTATTTAATCACACAAAATCTCTGTAAAGAAACTTAGGGGAACACTCATAGATGCTCTTATTCAAATAATTAGGCCTCTAAGAAGTTTATCTCAAAGAGATTTGTGGCTGTGGCTTTTGTCCAGTGGAGTGAACCCCAATGAGCCCACAAAGTTTTCAAAAGAATTGGTTCAGTAGAAACCCTGCCAACTTGGAGTGAAAGGGACAGAGACAGTACAAAATGAAGGGAGGCCACTGGATTCCCAAAATTGTGATGTCAGTAAGCAAGCTTAGAAAACAATTGAGCTGCAAACATTTCATGAAAAAAGGATAACTCAGAGGGCAGAATCAAGAGTTCAGATGGTGGAAAATTATTTCCAGGCTTTGAGACCTAATCAAGGAATTTCCAAATATTTGTCTGCCTAGATTTCAGAATTGCTATGGATCAGTAATTCTACTATGTTTGTTGGTGGGGCAGATAACTTGTTATTTCCAAAGGTCTGCAGATCAAGAACTATACTTATTAAACTATATCTCATGAGCCTTGTCAGCACCAGTCCTATTGTAGATGACAGGAGTTTTGACTGTGAGCTGATGATATAATGAGTTGAGACTCTGGGAGGGGCCTTGGAAGGAGATGAGTGAATTTTACATGTGGAAGGGACATGACTTACTGGCAGGACAGAGGGAAGCCTATAGTAGGTGGCCCAAGATGGCTCCCAAAGTTTCCTGCCTCCAGTTCTTCACACTGTTTTGTAATCCCCTACCCTTGAAAGTGGGCTGGACCTAGTGACTCCTAATTAATCAAATGCAAAGATGAGGGAATGCCATTTCTAATATTAGGTTATAAAAAGACTTCATCTTCCATCTTGGGTATCTTCTCCTGCTCACTCCCTTTCAAGGAAGCCACTTACCATGTTGTGAGCTGTCCTACAGAGAAGCCCACATGGAAAGGAACTGATGTATACAGCCAAAAGCAAGTGAGGAATCAAGGCCTGCCAATAGTTGCAAGCATTAGGAAGCCGATTCTACTCTAATAAAGTTTTCAGATAACTGCAGCACTGACAGACAACTAGACTGCAGCCTTGTGAGAGACCCTGAGCCAGAGGTACCCAGCTAAGCTATACCTGGATTCCTTACCCACAGAAATTGTGAGATCATGAACATCTGTCTGTTTTCAGCCACTAAGCTTTGGGGTAATTTGTTAGACAACAGTAGAAAACTAACACACCATCACAGCTCTTACTCTATAACTCAGTGAGTTAAAATAGAAATTCTATTATTAATCAAGGATACTATATTGATTAGAACTTCAGTAGCTGCTATTACAATTGAAATTCAAATATATTATTACCTTAACACAATAGAAGTTTATTTCTCACTAACATAATAATCCCTTGCTGGTGTTCCTGGGTGACCAGGGGCTTTCCTCTAAATAGTGGTTGAGGGACACAGAGTTCTTCCATCTTTCAACTTTGCTATGCCATACGACTAAGATTCTTTTTTCAGCTGGACAGTACATCCTGTTCTTAATAACCAAGCCCCAATATATCCTTTCTATTCGTAGCACATTGAAGAAAATTGATCTGATAGAAATGGAAGGGTGCCAGGAAGACACACCCTGGATTTAGTCTCAGACAACAGAAAAGGAAGCACAAACTTTTGGTGGTCATCTAGTCACATCATAGCCATCATTAACACAAACATGTCCAGGACCTGGGAAAATAACCACAGTATGTGTTTGTGGTCTTATTGGACCTGCTACACTTATAAAAGAATTCCTCCATAAGCCCTCACTCTGCATAAAAGCAATTCTTTAAAATTCTAGTGGAAATGTTCACAGTGATTTTAATGACAGTCGTTCAAGAGCACCCAGATCCCTTGCCATAGATTTAAATCAATGTGAGGCTTAGGTGAATGCCATGCCATGGAGTTTTTAAAATTAAAGCCTTAGTACACTTTCAACCCTGGGTATCAATTATTAAATACATGGAAATATGAGAAATCAGAACATTCTTAGAGTTCTGAGGTTTGTTATGACCTTTTCTCTTTCTTCTCACAATTAACTCTTGCCCTGTAATCAAGCTACTACACATGCCAAATGTAGTTCCTACAGAAATCAGACACCTTTTCCAAATGCAGTCACTCTCATGAGAAGTCCCAGTACCTAAAGGAGAAGGAAGACACAGACATTTCTAAAGATGCTTGTGCTTCTTTCATGTCAGAGGAACATGGAAAGGAACTGCTGGGAACTTGCACAACATGATTGAGGGAAATGGACATACAGGATCCAATCCAGGAGGATAAACTCCTGAATTCTTCCAAGTCCTTATATATTATGCAAAGTAATTTCTAACCTTCAAAACATTTCCAAAAATGTTCCCTAGACTTTTGATAATATAACTAGTGAAGGACATTAAATTTTTCTATGTGAGATTAATGTCCTTCCTAAGTTTCTATATTTCAAGCTACAAGTCATATTAAACTCTGATTTTTGTTACCAGCCAAGCAATAATGGTGAGTATGGGAGAGCAGGGACAATTAAGTTTCCAGTTACAAGGGAAGCACAGTAAGTAAAATTAGTAGGGAGGTTTCTCAAGGGTTGAGAGGGAGATGCAAAGTTTTCTAAGATCCTTGAATCATTCCTGATAGCCTCATCCCAATAACCTGGATTTAAATCTTTCCCAAGTTACTTAAGTGGCAAGGTTGGGAATTCAGTAAGCATATAGCTCAGCAATGAACACATCTACTATTGCATTTGGTTTTTAGCAACTGCAGTCCCCTGGATAGAAGGAACAAAAGATTCTTTCCCAACACAGTCATAAAGGTCCTGATTTCAATTTCTTGCTTAAGGTCAGAATTTCAAGTAGCCTTGAAATTTTACTTTTAATTATCCAGTTTCATAATAAACAATGATTGCATATGCATTTGGAAACAGCATTCCTCATCACCTTCAGTTTTTGGTAGGAGCTACGCAGCCCCTTATTGCACGACAGGCTTATGATCCTGCTGTATCACAAATACGCCTTTGTAGCAGAGTAGGATGAGGAGTTTCTCTGTATTCTGATCTATCTCAATGATCAAACCTTAATACTCTGCTTCTCTGCAGTCTGGTAATCATTCTCTAGTATCATTTTCTGTATTGGTAGCTTTCTTTCGTTGAGAACAAAAGAATGTGATTCTCACATAAAATTAGAAATTAAATATTAGAAGAATGCCCAATAGCTCACAGATTTAAAGAACAGAACAAAACCAGGATGTCAGAAAGTAGGAGTCATTTCAACAGGTCCCAGTGACAGATGGACAAACCTTTAGGGTGCTGCAAAAGGATGACTCAATTCAAGCTATTTCCCATCCAGGAGTCATACTGTATATATGTCACAGCTGGCACAAGGGTTCCAACTTATTGGAATGAATACTGACTAAAAGGAAGCATCCATCACAGCCACACTGGGGTCATAAAGCTGAATACTGGCCCTGCTCCTGTTTCTGTGTCTCCAATCAAAATACCAAGAAGGAGAAATCCAGTTGGCTTCACTGGAATGTTGTACGACTAGCAGTTCACCAGAATACAGAAATGAAGAAAATGCCCACAAAAGGCAAGAAAAGTACAGATTCTTATATATGTGTGTGTGTGTGTATTAATATTCAATATTAATTCTATGACTACAATATTAATTCTATGACTACAAGATCATTTTACACATAAGGTTCTGCAAATCACAGATTTCATTTAATATATTGTGGAAACCTCTTCAGAGAAGTATACATAGAGCTTAATGACTTTCCACTAACTGTGCAGCACAGTATTGAATAACTGCAATTTAATCAATTTGTCTCACAGGATATTTAATTCTTGTCATGATTGAAACAATTCTGCAATAAACATTATTTACATCTTACATCTACCTATTTATTCTAATGAGATAACATTCCTAGATCTGGAACTACTGTGTGAGGAGGAAAGCACATTTATAATGTTGATAGGCCGTGCCATGTCGCCATCCAAAAGACAGGAGAAAAATTTACACTAATAATGAGGAACAAGGACCTGTTTTCCCACACTAATATCAGTACTGGCTGTTACCCAAAATTTAGATTTTAGCCCATCTAAGAGCCAAGAAAATGTGCTTTCATTCATATTCTTCTGATTAATGAGGTAAAGAGCTTCACAAATTTTCTTTATTCATTTGAATTCTTGAAGACAACTTATCTCCTGGTGTGCACAGCTAGTTTCCCCAGTGCTCTGTATGTGTTATAGCTTTCTGATCCTAACTAGTGTATTCTTTCGTATAAATTCCACACATTTTCTGTCAATTGTCTTTTGTGTTTTTGGTGCTTTTCACCATGCCTTAGTTTTAAATCTTTGAATAGGCCAACTTAGTGTCTTTCTTTATGGCTTCTAGGACTCCACATCCTGCTTGATGATAAAGGCTTCTTCTTTTCTATGTTTGCCTCTTATTATTTCATAATTGGAAATGTTAAACACATTGTTTCATATTTCTCTCTAGGGTATAGATGTGCCTCTAATTTTTTTGGAGTGTCAGATAGCCAATTGTCAAAACCTCATTTCCCCAATATTGAAATATCAGTCTTATTATATTCCAAAGTCTCATATGCAAAGAATTATATTTCAAAAATTTCCTTGCTATTCTTGCCTAATTATGCTTCCTCATGTTGTTTTAAATCAAACTGTCAAAGTAAACATACCTTACTGAGACTCTGGAATTACAATTTACAAACATTTTAATAGTATTGAGTATTTCACCTAGAAATCTCCTCATTTCTCCTTTTATTGACATATTTGTTTTTCAATATAGTTTAATAATTTCCTTTCACTATTTATAAATTGCTTTATAGTTTCTTTTCTTGTTGTTGATGTAAGAGTTATATTATCCTCATAAATTTAGAAACTTTTGTATATTTTCCTCTATTCTAGAGCAGGGATTGGCACACTTTTTGTTAATGAACAGTAAATATTTGAAGCTTTGCAAGCCACACTGTCTCTGTTGTGACGGCTCAGCTCTGTCGAGGTTGTCTAAAGCAGCCACAGGCAATAGGTAAACAAATGAGCATGGCTGTGGTTCAGGAAAACTCTATTTATAAAAACAAGCAGCAGACAGGATTTGGCCCATGCACTGTTGGTTGTTGAGCTCTGCTTTACAACAGGCATCAGCAAACATTTTCTGTCAAGGGTCAGATAGAAGATATCTTGAGCTGCAGGCCATATGGTCTCTGCCACTGCTCAACTTTGCTGCTGTAGCCTGCCTGGATGCAGCCACAGACAATATGTAAATCAGTGGGTGTGGCTTCATGCCAATAAAACTTTACTGACATCAAAATTTTAATTTCATATAATTTTCAAGTTGATGATATTCTTTTCACTCTTGTCAACCATTTAAAAATTTTTACAAAATTTTAGAACATGCACGGACCATATAAGACCAGCCAGGGAGACTGTGGCTTTGAGTCATGGTTTGCTGACTCCTACCTGAGATCAGTTTACCACAGAGTTAATGGTTCCTTGAAAGTTTAATAGAATTCATTCACAAGCCAAGTGACTTTAAATAGCCAAATCTTACCAAGTTTTCTAATTCTTGAGTCAACATGTCAGTAGTTTTAACTTTATGCATGTACGTCTTGCACCATTCTGATTATTTAATTCATTTATTCCAGGTGGCCTTTTCACTCTCATTCTAGACTTTCTAAGACTGCTGTCAGATACACAGTAAAGTTTAATTTTCTCACCAACAAGGTCATAGTACCTTACAACCACATAGATCAGATGGAAAGCCACAATACTATCTTGGCATTATGGAATCAAGTTCTAAATCAACACAGGCAAAACTCACCCATTCCCTGAAGGACTCCTGTTCTTGATCTAAACTCTGGTCTCTCCTAACCTCATTGTTCTGCATCACTTTTATCAGAGCTGACTATGATGACTTTTAAGTGTTCAAAAACAATATTTTTAAGAGAGCTAGGTTTACTGAATGCTTAATATGGACCAAGCACTGTGCTGAGCACACCTTATGCATTAGCTAATTTAAAGAAACTACAAGTTTTACATGAGGAGTGAATAAATTACATTTACACTTTAAAAAGTCAACTTGACTGTGATGTGAAGAACAAACTAGTAAAGGGTGAAAAGAAAACAAAACAAATGGCAGGGAGAGGGACTATTAAACTATTGGAGTAGCTGAGTGGAAATGATGCCTTGAGACTATGGTGATGGGAGGGAGGAGGGATTCCAGAGAAATTTGGGAAACAGGTCCACAGGATTTGACGTGGAAGGTAAAGAGGGGCATGTTGATGACTCCCCAGTGTGAATTCGCTGATGATGAGCTAAGTGCGCAGTCTGCCTGAAAACTTTTCTGCTTTTCTTGTAGTTATAGGATCTCTCTCCAGTATGAACTCTCTTATGTTGATTAAGGTGTCCAATTTGGATGAAGGTTTTCCTACATTCCTTACATTCATATGGTTTCTTTCCAGAATGAATTCTCTGGTGCACACTAAGGGACTGACGGTGACTAAAGGCTTTGCCACATACACTACATTCGTAAGGCTTCTCTCCAGTATGACTTCTGCGATGACAAATAAGGGATGATTTTGTCTTGAATGCCTTCCCACACTCAATACATTCATAAGGCCTTTGGCCAGTGTGAAGTCTCTGATGTTGAGTACAGGATGAGTTATCACCAAAGGCCTTCCCACATTCCACACATTTATAGGGTTTCTCCCCAGTGTGAACTCTCTGATGTTGAATAAGGTGTGTGGTCTGACTGAAGGCTTTACCACATTCCTTACACTCATATGGTTTCTCTCCTGTATGAGTTTTTTGATGCTGTGCAAGGTGAGCCTTCTGGGTGAATGCTTTACTACAAACCTTACATTCATAGGGCTTCTCTCCAGTATGAATTCTCTGATGAGTGGCAAGCTGGGAACTGATGCTGAAAGATTTCCCACATTCCCCACATTCAAAGGGTTTCTCCCCAGTATGAATCCTTAAATGACTAGCAAGGTGTATATTCTGTCTGAAGGCTTTCCCACATTCTTTACATTTAAAAGGCTTTTCTCCAGAATGTACTCTTTGATGTTGAGTGAGTGATGCATGATGGCTAAAGGCTTTTCTGCAAACGGCACATTCATATGGTTTTTCTCCAGTGTGAATCCTTTGATGTACAGTAAGGGATGAACCATACCTAAAGCATTTGTGACACACATCACATTTGTAAGGTTTCTCTCCGGTGTGAATTCTCCTATGTTGATTAAGCCCTATGTGATCACTGAAGGCTTTCCCACAATCAATACAATCAAAGGGTTTCTCCCCAGTGTGATAGTATCTCCAGTGACGAATGAGGGATGTGTTCTGTATGAAAGCCTTTCCACATTCAATGCATTCATAGGGCTTCTTGCCAGTGTGACATCTCTCATGTCGTGCAAAGGACGAACCATCACTAAAGGCCTTTCCACATTCATTACATTTATAAGGTTTCTCTCCAGTGTGAATTCTCTGATGAACAGTAAGGGATGAGCTCTGGGTAAAAGTTTTCTTGCATTCATTACATCTGAAAAGTTTTTTTCCTGCATAGATGCCTGTTTGTTTTATTACAACTGAATTTTGGGGGAAACTTTTAACTGAATCATGACTATGAACTCTTTCCTCTGAATCTTCCAAATAGAACCATCTTCCAGATTTGTTATACATATGCTGTCTTTCCTTAGAGAGGGTTTTGTTATGAGTACTTGGCTCTTGCCTGAATTGTGTCTCTTGACCTACAAGCTTCCTTTCAAATACATGCTTAGAATCCCAATTTTCTCTGAAAGTGGAACAATCAAGTTTAGCATTTGACGTTCTGTCTGTTACCCCGTCAGCATATGAATCCTGCTTTGGAAATAATTCCTGGGTCTCACATACAGATAGCTGGCCTGAAAAATATCAAGAAAACATTTTCATTTATCATGTCTTAGAAAAAAGGAATATGCTAAAAGAAGATTGTTGAACTAATTCACTAATTGGTGAATTAGACAACACAAGTTTCGCAGCTCTAAAAGCTATTACATTTAAACATGCAGTGTATAGTGTATGTAATAAGACCCCAGACTGAATTCACTACAGGAACCTAGGAGAGGTAAGTAGAAAAAAATTAAATTTATGAAGAAACAGTTACATCAGAAGAGTAATGAGTTGACAGGCTATGACATTCACTGCCTTTATCTCTCTCTTACTCCCTGTCGGTCCTGCTTTGGATGCCAGAGCAGTCACCATTAAATGCTATCATCATATCACAGGAGTTGTTAAAAGGAACATGCAAAGCACAAAAAAGATACTGTATTCTTTGACATTCATTAGGATTACCTGAAAGTCCAGTTATTACTTTACAACTGGAAAATGGTGTTTCTATTAAGCATATTTGATGCATCCGAACAAAAGCTACATTGTCAATGCATTATTGAAGCTCAGTATTCACATAAAATCATTTTCACATTTTCCTGGTTACTCCACAAGTATGAAAAAATCTGGCCATTTCAAACCGAGGCCTTGTAATTTCTCTTTTTATAGCAATAAACTTCTCTGGCTTTATTGAGGTATAATTGTTAAGTAAAAATTGAACATATTTAAGGTATAAAACAAGATGTTTTGATATACATATACCTGGTGAAATGATTATCAAAATCAATCTAATTATCATAGCTATCACTTCACATAGTTACCATTTTTGTGCTCAGTGACACTTATGATCTACTCTAGCAAATTTCAAGCATACATTATTATTAACTATAGTCACTATGCTGTATAATAGGTCCCTAGAACTTACTCATCTTATAAATGAAAACTTGTACCCTTTGACAAACATCTCCCCATCTCTACCAGCCTCCAATCCCTGGTAATCAACATTCTATTCTGTTTCTGAGCTTGACTTTTTTTTACATTCCACATCTAAATGAAATCAGTAGTGAGATGGGGTTTCACTATTCCATGCTGGAAAATGGTAAATTTTATGTATACCTTTCCACAATAAAAATATATAAATTAAAAAAAAAAACAAAAAACAGGCTGGGCGCGGTGGCTCACGCCTGTAATCCTAGCACTCTGGGAGGCCGAGGCAGGCGGATCGCTCAAGGTCAGGAGTTCAAAACCAGCCTGAGCAAGAGCGAGACCCCGTCTCTACTAAAAATAGAAAGAAATTAATTGGCCAA
>CAUYRT010028372.1:0-93502 GCA_963574885.1 Lepilemur ruficaudatus
CACCATCACCATCACCACCACCACCACCACCATCACCATCATCACCATCATCACCATCACCACCACCACCACCACCATCATCATCATCACCACCACCATCACCATCACAACCACTGCCACCACCTTTCTTCAAGTTAAAGCAAAACAATATTTCTTTTGTCCTGGCTGAAATTTCATTTAGAATTATGTCATTGAAAAGGATATCATTTCCCTGCAAATGAGCAAATGGCTCAGAACAGAGTCATACAACTGCCGAGATAGGAGAGACAGCAGTTTACATGGTGATGGTTGAAGCCAGTTTACAGAACTAGTCATACAGGTAAGGCTTTGCCAGGAAAAGGATTATAATCTAAAAGAAGCAGCAATCAATGTGTTACCTGAACAAGTCTCATCTTCTAGCCCACTAAGGTCACACTGTCCTTTCCTATGTAGAGGAAGTAACTGGAAGCCCCAGCACATCCCATGGGGCCTCTAATGCTCTCCCATATGTCCAAGGATTTGGAGGGAAGAGGAAAGATCCCAAATTTCTCCTTCACTTTCATTCTGAAGGCCTTATTGCTATCATCTCACATTTTGTGGCTCAGGAGCTCCCTCAGAGCCTCATCCCTCACAGATACCCCGCCCCCTTCCTCCTTTATCAAGCAAAGCCATTTTGATGTAATATTTTCTACTGAAGGTTTGGGGACCCCAAAGGGGTGGCTGCACTGCAGGATAAGATAGGAAACAGTTGAAATTGGAATGTCATCTGTTCAAAATCTGTCAATTCTGTGCCACCAAAGTCCTCTTCTTTGGAACGCAGCCTGTTGTCATGTTTCTGGGTGTCATTCTCTCTACTGAGACTTTTCTCCCATCTTTCTTCTCTGAGGCTTTGGGTCCCAGCACAACTTCTTCCTCTCTAGAAGCCAGTGGACAAATTACAGGCTTTTTCTACTCTATTATAATTAGTTAGGATGGACTCAAGTGGCAGGAAGAAAGAATACCTAATTAAAGATACATGTTGCTCACTTAATCAGAAGTTCATATATTAGGTTATCTCAGAGTTGTTTCCATAGTTCAACCACAGCATGAAGGATGGAGGTTGTTCCTTGTTTTCAGTTCAGCATCCTTACAGTATTGGCTTTGCATGTTGCTGTGGACTGAATGTTTTTGTGCCCCCCAAAATTCATATGTTGAAATTCTAACCCCCAATATGATGGCATTAGGAGGCAGGGCCTTTGGGAGATTAGGACATAAGAGTGCAGCCTTCATGAATGGGATTAATGCCTTCATAAAAGACACCCCAGTCAGCTCTCTCACCTTCCTTCTGCCATGTGAGTAAGGACACAATGAGAAGCCAGCCATCTGCAACCCAGAAGGGGCCTCTTACCAGAACCCAACCACGCTGGCATCCCGATCTCAGACTTTCAGTTTCCAGAAATGTGAGAAATAAATTTATGATTTGTGTAAGCCACCCAGTCTCTGGTACCATGACATAACAGCCTGAACTGGCTAAGACACACCCTCATGCATGTGGCCTTCTGTTGCAAGATGGCTGCTGTGGCTCCAGGCATCACATCCATGCTTAAGACAGGGAAAAAAGCAGTACCAGGTAGCTCTCTTCTTATGTCAATCTTACCATGAAAGGAAAGCTTTCCAAGAAACCTCTTCATTGGATACAACTGGGTCATATAATTCTGGGAAACTGTATGCCTGGCAAAGGAAAACAGGATTGTTGTGACTGACTTATTTCTTCCCTGAACAAAATGTACATTCTTGCAGCAAAGAAAATAGGGAATGTGACAACTAATGATGTCTGGCATATGGGCTATGCCTTTCATAACCACAAAGGACAATTGGGGTTTGTACAACTACCTTCAGTGGACATGTGTACCAAATGGGTTCTTCCACATCTCATGCCTCGGTGATGAGTGTAGCCACACAAGGGAGGCATGGGGTGCACAGAGGCAGCACAAGGTCTGGCCCTGGGATGTCTGTGATCTGGATGGGCACTGTTGCTGCGAGGGAAAACGAGCAGCCGAGGCAGCTGAGGCCGAGAGCATCCGAGGCAGGGCCTAAGAGGCGTCAGGTGCGGATACTCATCTCTTTCTTTCCGTTTCAAGTAAATATGCACTATAAACATTATGTGCAGGCTGTGCTTCCTGAGGAGGGAAATACCAAGAACAGGACAATGTTCCTGCCCTCCAAAAAATGAAAATCTAGTTAGGAAGGCCAGATATGCACTTATGCAAATGTAACTAACAATATGTAAATAATGAATACAGAAATACTTGCATTTATTCATTTGTATATTCAAAAACATTTATTGAGTGCCTGTTGTTTACCCATTAATGGGGGATTTGACGACACAAAGTTTCAGAGATCCTAGAGGATGATCGTGCTTTCTGTGAACATTTACAATCACAAGGTGCTTTAAAGACATTTTAGTTGGAATTTTTGTATAATAAGAATTTTGTAAAATAAGAATTTAGAATTTGTATATTAAGATCTATGTTCATTTCTTGAAGGGTGTGAAAAGGTGGTTTTACAAGAACACCAATGAGTGTATATCAATTTTGAGGGGTTTTATTTTGTGAAATATTTTAATTTCTGATAGAAAAAATCCAAGATGATATTTTATCACTATGAAAAGTACTGTAAATATGTCTCACATCTGGCCACCTGACCCATCCCTGCAGGGGATGGGAAAGGAGGCAAGAGTTCTGATTTAGAATCTCCATTCTTCCAGCTACCAGCTATGTGAGCTTGGGTAAATCTCAATCTTGTGGATCCTCAATTTCCTTATGTAAAATATGGGAATATGTCATGCTTGCTCCATAGCATTGCATTATGATAACATCTTACATCTGTGTAAATTATTTCACAGTTAAAAATGCTTTCCAAAAATTTAGACCAACAGATTCATTACAGCCCTAGATAATTTCAACAATGAAAGAGATTAATTTAACATAAAGTGTTTTGTCAATTTTGAGGTCCATTAGGCCATCAAGACGTTCTTCTAAAGTAAAAAGAATAATTTAAAATAATAACATAATATCTTGCATTTGTATAGCAAAATTCTTCAGGCTGTACAAATTTAGAGATGGATCCGGGTCTCCATGAGGACAAGGACGACACATGGGGGAACTGCTCCCTGCAGAAATCTTTAATCATTGTTTCACACTAACAACCCCAAACTCTACCTCTACACTCACCTGGTGAATATGTAATAGCACTTTAAATTTAAATTGGGCATTTCTGAAATACTTTTACCTTTACTGACATTAGTTTATAAAACATGACAACATTCTTATAAAAGAGTAGTAATTTTTCTTCTTTCTGTTTTTCAACCTGAAAACAGAATAGTGATGGGAGTTCCCTGAAATTTCAGAGCAAATTATTGGCAAAGGCAGCATGGGAAAAACCCAAATCAAACGAATGCCAATTCCTTTCCACCAGATCACATTGCCTACCAACTCTAATAGCATCATTGAAATTCCATTCTGAGCTCAATTCTATACATATGGAGAGCCTTTAAAAAATCAAGATACATTTCTTACTACATTTTAAAACTTCCTCAATGCAAGGAATTGTAAAAATAAAGGTTTCAGCTCATTTTTCATTCACTGAGTACTAAAAGTAGAAGGATGACAAATTGATATAATCAAGCCATCGACTCGAAAATAAGATTTCTCTTGCCTTTCAGGTTCTACAGACACATTGCACGTGCCCCTTTAATTACCCTTTGACACCTAGGTGAGCAAGGGTTTAATGCAAATAACTAGCTTTCTTTCTGATGAAAATAATGTTTGCTTTACATTTCAAGCCGCAGCATAATACATTGGTTATATTTACAGCAATAATCATTTGAGAGATTCTGACTTAATATTTTTTCATTAGCATGGGAAAGAAAGGTCTTCAAGACCACAGTTACATATTTATCCCTCATTTGCATGAAGAAGGGCTGTCACTCCAGAGGAAATGTGTGCTTCCATTCACTGACCCATTCATTCATATATTAGTTGAGTACTTACTATGCATTCTAGGCACAGGGGATATAGCTGTGGGGGGAAAAAACCATGTGCACTCATATATCTCCTGCCCTACATTCTAGCTGGGGGAGAGAGACAATAAACGAAACAAGTAAGTATATACCAAAAAGAGAGCAATGCTTTGCAGAAAAATTAAATGGAGAAGCAGGATAAAGGCTGGGACTGTGAGAGATACATAAATACCCACACCCATATATTACACATATAATACATAAAACATATATACACACACACAGGTATACCTTGTTTTATTCTGCTTTGCTTTGTTATGATTTGAAGGTTATTACACTTCCTGAAGTGGTCCAGGAAGCCTCACTGAGAAGGGGACATTTGAACAAATTTTTGAAGGGCCACGTGGATATCCACGGCCAGGCATGACAATCTGGGACACCAGGGAACCAGGAAGAGGGAAAGACAAGGGCAAAAGCCCTGCATGGGAACATGTTTGGCATATTTAAAAAATAGGGGGAAAAACACTCAAAACTGAGCCTGGCTGAAGCAAGGAGGGCCTCGCAGGAGATAAAGTCAGAGAGGAGTTGCAGTTTGTAAGAGGAGGGTGGCTGATCCCACAGGGCCTCGGTCAGGTCGATCGTTGTAAACTCTTTCCTTTCATTCTGAATGAGATAGGAGCCACTGGGAGGTTTTAATTCAAGGAATGACATTCTCCGACTAACATTTTAAGACAGCAAGAATGGAAGAAGCGAAGTCACTTTGGAGATGATGGCAACAATTCAGGCGGGATAAGAGTGCGGCTTGAACCAGGGTGGTGAGCCGCAGAGGTGGGGAAGAAATGAATGGATCCAGATCTATTTCTATGATAGCTTCAACGGGATTTCCTGTCGGGTTGGATGCGGGTACGAGACAGGTTTGGGTCTGTGCACTGGAAAGGCAGAGTTGCCCTCACCGACAGGAGACATGGGCAGGGACAGGAGAGGGGAGAGAGCCTCGGTTAGCTGTGGGGTGGCGAGTTAGAGACGTCTACTAGAGGTACAGGTGGAAGGGTTGTGTTGGCAGTTGGATTTTCCAGCCTGTAGTTCAGAGGAGTGATCAGGCCTAGAGTCTTAAATTTGGAATTTGAAGCCATAAAACTGCATGAGATTATCAGGGAGGTGAGTGCAGGTCGAAAAGCGTAGAGACTCCCAGGATGATGCTCTGGGCATTTCGACAGGAAGAAGTAGGAGGATGAGGAGGAACTGGCAAAAAGGTGGAAAACCAGGATCCTGTGGCGAGTGGGAAGCCACGTGAGGGTGGATCCATTGGCTGTGACAAGTGCTGCTACTGATGGACCAAAGAAGACAACCACTGAAAACTGAGGGCAAATTTAGTCATGCGGAAGTCACTGGTGGCCTCTTCAAGGGAGTGGGTTTAAGACAAAACAGGAGGACAACATTCAGCAAATTATACCGTGAGGGAGAGCAGAGAAATGGCACATGGCTTGAAGGGAAAGGGGCCAAGGAAGGGGATTGTACACATATGACACCACCTGCTCAAGGTCTCACGCAGAAGTGTGCTTAGAGTCCAACACGGTACTCTGACCTGGGTGGGCCCAGGGAACGGTGCACTAAGAACATTTTTCAAAATGTAGACTTTATTTTTTAGAGCAGTTTTAGGCTCACGACAAAACGGAGTAGAAAGTACGGACAGTCCCCACATACCCCCTTCCCCGACACACGCACAGCCTCCCCAGCTATCAACATCTCTACCAGAGCGCCACATTTGTTGTAGTTGGTGGACCTACATTTATGCATTATTATAACCCAAAGTCCAGAGTTTACACTAGGGTTTACTCTTGGTCTTGCACATTCTATGGGTTTTTGACAAATGTGCTAATATAATTTTTAAATAATTTAAGATAAATTGATGCACTAACTTTTTTATTGTGGTAAGAACACTTAAAATAAGATCTACCCTCTTAAATTTTTAGTACACAACACAGTATTGGTAAGTACAGGCACTATGTTGAACAGCACATCTCTAGGACTTACTCATTTTGTACAACTGAAACTTTATACCTGTTGAGTAACAATTTGCCATTTCCTCCTTCACCCAGCTTCTGGCAACTATCACTCTATTCTCTTTCTATGAGTTTTACTGTTATAAAAAAAATAAGTATTGGTGAGAATGTGGAGAAATTGGAACCCTTGCACATTGTTTGTGGGAATGTAAAACAATGCCACTGTTGCAGAAAAGAGTGTGGAGGTTCCTCAATAAATTAAAAATATAACTACCACATGATCCAGCAATCCCACTTCTGGGTATATATCCAAAATAAAATAAAATTAGTATGTTGAAGAGATATCTGCACTCCCATGTTTATTTCAGAGTCATTCACAATAGCCAAGATATGGAAACAACCTAAATGTCCATCAATGGATAAATGGATAAAGAAAATGTGAGATATATATAAATACCCACACCCGTATATTATACATATAATACATAATATATATATACACACACAGGCATACCTTGTTTTATTCTGCTTTGTTTTATTATGCTTTGCAGGGATTACGTTTTTTACAAATTGAAGGTTTGTGACAATCCTGTATTGAGCAAGTCTATTGATGGCATTTTTCCAACAGCAGCTCACTTTGTGTCTCTGTATCACACATTGGCAATTCTTACAATATTTCAAACTTTTTCATTAATTAATGTCTGTTATGGTGATCTGTGATCAGTGATCTCTGATGTTACTATTGTAATTGTTTTGGAGCACCATGAACCTCACCCTTAATTAACAACTGTTATGTGTGTTCTGACTGTTCCACCAACCGGCCCGTTCCCCATGTCTCTTTCTCTTCTTGAGCCTCCCTATTCCCTGAGACTCAATAATATTGAAATTAGTAACCCATTAATAATCCTACAATGGCCTCTAAGTGTTCAAGTGAAAGGAAGAGCCACACATCCCTCACTTTAAATCACAAGCTAGACATAGCAAGCTTAATGAGGAAGGAATGTCGAAAACTGAGATAGGCTGAAGACTTGGCCTCTTGTGCCAGTTAGCAAGTTGTGAATGCAAAGGAAACGCACCTAAATGAAACTAAAAATGATACTCCAGTGAACACATGAATGATAAGAAAGCAAAGCAGACTTATTGATAATATGGAGAAAGTTTTAATGGTCTGGATAGAAAAATCAAACCAGCCACAACCTTCCCTTAACCAAAGCCTAATCCATGCAATGCCTTAACTCTCTTCAATTTTATGAATGCTGGGAGAGGTGAGGAAATTGCAGAAAAAAAGTTCAAAGCTGGTAGAGACTGGTTCATGAAGTTTAAGAAGCCACCTCCCCTACATAAAAGTGCAAGGTGAGGTAGCAAGTGCTAATGTATAAACTGCAGCAAATTATCCAGAAGATCTAGCTAAGCTAATTGGTAATGATGCCTATACTAAACAACAGATTTTCAATGTAAACAAAACAGCCTTAAATTGAAAGAAGATGCCATCTAGGATTTTCATAGCTAGAAAGGAAAAGTCAACGCCTGGCTTCAAGACTTCAAAGAACAGGGTGACTCTCTTGTTAGGGGCTAATTGGCTCGAAGTTTAAGCCAGTTCTCATTTACCACTCTGAAAATCCTAGGTCCCTTAGGAGTTATGCTAAATCCACTCTGCTTGTGCTCTATAAATGGAACAACACAGCCTGGATGATAGCACATCTGTTTACAGCATGGTTTACCAGATATTTTAAGCCTACTATTAAGACCTATTACTCGGAAAAAAAGATTCCTTTCAAAATATTTCTGCTCATTGACAATGCACCTGGTCACCCAAGAGCTCTGATGGAAGTGTACAAGATTAATGTTGTTTTTATGCTTGCTAATACAACATCCATTTTGCAGCCTATGGATCAAGGAGTAATTTCAAATTTTAAGTCTTATTATTTAAGAAATACATTTCATAAGGCTATACCTGCCATAGATAGTGATTCTACTAATGGATCTGGGCAAAGTAAATTGAAAATCTTCTGGAAAGAATTTACCATTCTAGATGCTGTTAAGAACATTCACGAGAGACTGTCAAAATATCAACATTAACAGGAGTTTGGAAGAAGTCGGTTCCAACCCTAATAGATGACTTCAAGAAATTCAAGCCTTCAGTGGAGAAAGTAACTGCAGATGTGGTGGAAATAGCAAGAGAACTAGAATCAGAAGTGGAGTCTGAAGATCTGGCCGAATTGCTGCAATCTCCTGATAAAACTTTAATCGATGAGGAGTTGCTTCTTATGAATGAGCAAAGAAAGTGGTTTCTTGAAATGGAATCTACTACTGGTGAAGATTCTATGAACATCGTTGAAATATTATAACAACAAAGGACTTAGAATATTTTTTTTTTATTTCAGAATATTACAGGGTACAAACGCTTTGGTCACATAAATTGCCTTTGCACCTCAGGAGTCAAAGCTACAACCTTGCCTATCTCCCAGACACCAATTAGGTGTGAATTTACCCATCCCTACCTCCTCCCTCCTACCTGCCCAATCCCTGATGAACGTTACTTCCATCTGTGCACATAAGCGTTGATCAATTAGTACCAATTTAATGGTGAGTACATGTGGTGCTTGTTTTAAGGATTTAGGATATTACTTCAACTTAGTTGAGAAAGTAGTGTCAGGGCTTGAGAGGATCGACTCCAATTTTGAAAGAAATTCTATGGTGGGTAAAATGCTCTCAAACAGCATTTCATACTACCGAGAAATCTTTTATGAAAGGAGGTCAAATCAATGAGGCACTTGATTATTGTCTTATTTTAAGAAATTACCACAGCCACCCCAACCTTCAGCAACAACCACCCTGATCAGTCAGCAGCCATCAGCACTGAGGCAAGACCCTCCACCAGCAAAAAAATGACAACTTACTGGAGCGTTTTTTAGCAATAAAGTATTTTTAAATTAAGGTATGTAGGTTTAAAAAAATAATGCTTTTGAACTCTTAATAGACAACAGTATAGTATAAATATGCACTGGGAAACCAAAAATTTGTGTGACTCCCTTTATTGCAATGTTTGCTTTATTGTAGTGGTGTGGAACTGAACTGGCAATATCTCTGAGGTATGTCTGTGGTTCAATAACAAACATTTATTTCCCACAGTTCTGGAGGCTGGGAAGTCCCAAATCAAGGTGCTGACAAATCCAATATCTAGTGAGGCCCTGCTTACTGGTTTGTAGATGGCCATATACTTGTAGCCTCACATGACAGAGAGCAGGTCTCATAAACGCACTAATCCCATTTATGAGGGCTTCACCCTCATGATCTAATCACTTCTCAAAGGCCCTATCTCCTAATACCATCACCAACTGGGGACTGGGCGTCAATATGTGAATGGGGTGGGGGACACAAAAATTCAGTCTGTAACAATGAAATACTATTCTGCCCTCAAAAGAAGGAAACCCTGCCATATGCTACAACATGGATGACATTATGCTAAGCGAAATAAGCCAGTCACAAGACAAATACTATATGATTTCACATATATGAGATATCCAAAATATAACATTTACAATATCATTTTTAAATAATTAAAAACAACATTTTAAAAATAATTCAAAATAGCATTTTAAATAATAACACTCTTTAAAATGGTCATATTTCATTAAACGTAACCATGTGGACTAGTCAGTGTAAAAATTATCAACTAGAGTTTATAATTTCACAAACAGAAGTATCAGTCTCCAGCCTCTGAAGGTAGTGCTTTCCCCATGACACCATACAGAGAGCAGACAACAGAGGGCTCAGACCCCGAAGAACCCACTTTATATGTCTCCAATTGACTGTTGCTGCTGGTGAAGCCGTTATCCAGAATACTAATGTGTGCCACATTGGAAACTAATGGAATGTATAAACAAAACGTTACACTTTAAAAGAAAATGTTAAAGTACATAACTGAAAGTTGAACTAGAGACATAAATATAGACGTGCTAACTATGCAATGTACAGTTATAACAATATGATTTATAATACACTTACTATCTCCTAAGAAATTTGCATACCTTATCACTAATTATTACCAACCACCTGCATAGTTGGGGCTTTTGTCCTGATTATGCACTCAGCAACTGAGGTTCAAGGAGGTTTGTAACTAAACAGTGACCAATGTGGATTTTGAACCAAATTGTTAGTGTTTGACAGCAAAGGCTGTGTTTCTTTGTTTTCTTTGCACTCTGATACCTTAAAACAAAAACAGAAATAAGTAAGTTTTTGTTTAGTATACACAAAAATTTTCCTGGGAAAAGTGAGAATTGTGCATCTCAAGAAAATGATGCTACTTAAAAAAAAACGGATAAAGATAATTCAGAAGTCTGTAGTGCTAAATGCACTCTGTTCATTCTGAAGAATGTTGAGAAAACGCAGAAGCCACCCTAGGAACAGTGGTCAGCAAGAGATGTTCAAATACTTTCTCAACTCAGCTGGTGAGATTGTGGGTATCTGAACAGTTCCCTTCTGAGATTACTAGGAAATGTTAATATGTTGTGGCCAAAACAGTAAAGTGTGTCCTTGATATACACACACATACATATATTCTTTTTTTTTAACAATTTGCACAACTCTGTCATCTACCCAGAGATAGTAGAAAATACTCAGCAAAGCACTAAAATCTAAATTGAATGGGTCAAGTTTCCATCACCATCTTGCATCATCACATATTGCTATTTCAGCAATAATGTCAGTGATTATATATTGGCTACATGCCTAAATGCTGGATTGCATCTATAATTTAAATACATGGCATGCTAAATAGTGTCATTGTGCAAAAGCCAAGAGGTATTTAGTGGTTGGTGTTTTCTCCCTTCCTGAAACATAAAGAGGCTTGTTCTGTTCTCCAATACACAGGTGTAACATCAGAAAATAAATGCCTTGAAAATTCCACCCGTGCATTTACCTAAGAAAAGTGACTAATTTTTTATGTTATAAAAATATACTTGCTTTTCCATTTGAGTGGGTGAATGGAAATGGGTAGAAATGTATCATTTCCAACTGATATGTTTACGTATTAAAACATTGAAAACATTTCAAAATAAACAATCCTGTATAGTTAGGCTAATTTAAATTGTGTCCCGAAATGTTTGTCATACTTATTGTTTTCCATTGAACCTTCACTTGTACACATGAAAATTAGATTAAGTCCATTTCAGCACATTTGGAATTTGTCTTTTCAAAGTTGCTTTTTGTGGATACAAAGTCATGAAAAACGCAAATTTCTTAAACTCTTAAATGCAATGAATTTGTGGCAATGAAAGAATTTTCAAGAACATAGATGGGCGATGGTAATCCTACCACATACACCTCCCCTACCCACGCTGTGAGACAAATGTGGCGTATTTGTAGCATCTGCACACAGTAACTGCAGTTGAACTTGAACTTCATTATGTCTGCTACTGCAACGTGGCCTCGGTAACAGCTTGGGCTGGTTACAGAAAGTGTATTTCAGTTCTCCTGAGCCCAGACTAAATAGTCCTGGAATATGGCACTTATAAAAGGAAATAAAAAGGCCTATTTATTTGATATTGTACACCAAAAAGAAAAGCTATAAGTGGTGTTAATTGTCCATCTTTCTAGTCTCATACTCCCCTGGTCCAAAGTAGCAGTATCTCATTATCCGGGAAGTCTTATTCAGGATGGTTGCAGGTAGTCAAAGGAGTGATGGTAATGATCACTCTCGTAGATTGGCTTGGCGGTTGCTGGTTCTATAGTTCCTGTTACGTGGCTTGTTCTCGGGGTAGTTAAGAAGGAGGCATTTAAGTTTTAGAGCATTGTGGTAGATTACTAAAAGCGGCCACAAATTATTTGTAACTCTACTCATTTCCCCACCGCTTAAATCTAGGATGCCTTGCGACCTGCTTTGAACACTAGAATGCAGGTTCTCCTCACCCCTGCTGCTCCCCATTACTCCTCCAGAGTGATAGCTGCCTCCTGCCGTTACCATCTCTATGTTAACTCAGTGACCTCTTCTTGCCTTTTTTATCTTTCAATATCTGTTTAATCAATTTCTTACATTAAACTTGCCGCGCTAACATAACTGGTGGAGTTCTGTTTTCCTGACTGGACCCTGACTAATGTGAAAATCGCCATCCTCAGAAGGAAGAAACACACCCTGAGGGGCACAATTAATAATTCCTGAGGGCTGGTTGATGGAATTTCGCTGGACTTGGATTGATGGGAAGCTTCCAGAAGCAGGAAGGGTGATGCTAAATAAACCATCACATAGGCAGACAACAAGTGCAGAAAGAAAGATGTGTCTTGGCGAAGCAGGGAGGGAGGAAGGAGGCTTGGCATTACGAACCAGTTGCAGTACTTATGTCCTTTGTCCAGGGAGAAGTCACGAGTAAAAGAGAACACTCACACAGCATTCTGTGTCACAGGGATTCTTGCCACCTGCAGCATGACCCTGCCTGCTCCCTGGCGTGCACTTCCCACAGATAACTGGACCCCAGGAAGAGTCATCTCATTCAAAGGTGAGCAACAATCCGAAGTAAATTTGACATAAATTAGATGCAGATACATACCATGCCCTTGATGAGAACACAATGACATAAGAATGTTAACTCATCTAAAATTAGTACACAGGCATGGAATGGAACAGGAAAATTAAGCAGCCGATGAAGAATGCTCAACCAGAAAAATGTTGCTACAGAGCAGATGAATATTGTGACTAAATATATTAAAGAGGTAAGGGTTACATAATGAAATAATCACATTTTTGTAATAATATGAAAATGCAAAGAAAAGTAATAATGGTTCAGGAAGAAGAGAACATATGAACTGGTAGATGTCAGAAATTAAGTAAAAGGAAAATGAAGAAATGAAAATAAAATTGGAAGCAGCACTAAGGAGATTAGATGGTGCTTAAAATACAGCGAAATGGAAGACAACACTGCAGAAAGGGGGCGAAGTGAAACGGAAGTCAACAAGGAGGTAAAAGAATCAGATAAAAAATGATAGACTCTGCCCCTCAAAAATGAAAAAAATTTAAAGATGTAATTTAAAAAAAATGTTAAAGACTTTTTAAAAAAACCTTTAAATCTACAAGCTTCAGAGTAATACAATCTCCCCCCTACCAAAAAAAAAAAAACTAAAAGGGAATTATCCACAAAGAGACATATCCCAGTGGAGTCACTGGACCTACAAAGAAAAGAAAATTTTTTTTCAATTCACAGACAAAAAGGACTAGTCACCTATAAGCAAAAGAACCCGGCTATTACTGGTTTCAACTTCTTCATAGCTTCTCTGGAACAGTCATATTTTTGTACTCTTTGTTTATGCTGGATAATATATTAAATATTTTCATCTTTGAAATGTTTAAAATGTTTAACATCTTTAAAATGTTTCCCCTTTTATAATTATACTGATAACGTCTGGAATGGCATCAGTGATGAAGGACAGTTTGCCAATTCCTGGACTGGTTATTTGGTTAAAACCTAATATTAGGTCCAAGGATCAACCACCCAGTACAAATAAATATTGCATTATGAAAGATGGACAGTCCTGTGGTGTCCCTTTTTATAAAACAGCATTTCCAGAGCAGCAACTTGGTGCTCACAGAGACCAGCAGGGTGTGGCTTTGGGGTCCATACCGAGTCATCTCGGGCCACACCAGACCCCAGCGGGCAGGGCCACAGCTAAGTACCATGTAGGCACCTGCCAGGCCAGCACTCGCCCACCTCCCAAGAGCATGAGGATGACGGCATGGCACGCACGCGCTCTGTCTGCGAGTGGGACAAGCACACCGTGATTACAGAGCCACCCGTGTTCAAGCAAAAACAAGCCTTTTTTAGTTACCTTTTTATGTCCTGTGATAGCAAATAACCACATTTCTAAAAAAACAAAAACAAAAACAACCAAACTGAAGAATAATAAGAATAAATGGTCAAGGTTGTAAAAAAAAATTAGCATGTATAGTCAAGCAGTACATTTTCAAATAATATAAAATAACTAAATAGGAATTATTTTTGCATTAAAAGGATGCTTCAGCATTAAAAAACTAAAAATGCAGTATGTTACTTTAATAAATCAAAAACAAAAGCCAAATAACTGGTGGTGATTTGATTTTTTTCAATGGATACAAAATATTTAATAAAATTCTGTACCCATCAGTAAAAATGTTTGAAAAATAAAACAACATTTCTTAAATATTTTAAACACTATCAGCAATCAACAGTAAACACTGTATTAAATTCTGGAAGTTTAAAGGCATTCTGACTAAAGTCAGGAACAAGGTAAGGACGCTCACTATTTATTACTCAGTACTACTTTGGACAGTCTATATATGGAATAAATACAACAAACAAATGAGAAAAAATTTTAAAAAGATAATATTTACATAAAAAATTAAACTAAAAAATCAATATAACTTTTAAAACTCATAAATATTTACCAATTAATATTTTTTGCTTCCAACTAGTCGTAACTAGTTAGAAATGAAATGAAAGATCAAATCCCAGTTACAAAAATGACAACTTAAAAGAATTAAACAAGAAAAAATATATAAAGGTATTAAAGAAAACTATGCAAATTTACTGACAAGCATAAAATGAGGCCTCAAATGAATATAGAAAATACCATGCTTCTAGATGGAAAGACACAAACAGCATAAATAAGTCAATCTTCGAAAAGCAATATATAAATACAATGCTTTTTCAATGAGAATATCAAATTAATTTTGAAGAAACAATAAATTGATTCTAAATTTCATCTGGAACAATAATTACGGAAGAATTGCTAAGAAACATTTGAAAAACATATAATAATGAGGAGACATGTGTCTTATTAGATATTAAAATGTTCTTAGAAACTATTACAGTTAAAGTGCCATGTTACTAGATCAGAAATAGACAATTAGTTCACTATATCAGAATATAATCCAAAAATAGAGATGCATTTAGTATATGAAAAATGTGGCATTTTAAATAAGTAAGGAGTGAATTATTCAATATATGGATATAGAACAACTGAATGCCTATTTTGACTAAATAAAAGTTATTTTCCTGACTCATGAGATGTGAAATAAATATAAAACAGTCATGATTTATAAAACTATTAGGGAAAAATTAAAAGTAATTTTTAAAAAATTTTATTTTAGCATGACCTTCTACATAAAGTCCAGAAACCAAAGAAAATTGGAGATAATTCCTAGATTTTACTGTTACAATTTTAATTTTCTCTTTGTTCCAAAATCCCATAGATAAGCCAGGCATAATGGTGCACGCCTATAGTCCCAGCTACTCAGGAGGCTGAGGCAGGACGATCGCTTGAGCCCAGGACTTTGAGGTTGCAGTGAGCTATGATGATGCCACTACACTCTAGCCCAGGTAACAGAGCACGACTCAACAGAGCAAGACCCTGTCTCAAAAAATAAATAAATAAATAAAAAATAAAAACAACAACAACAAAAAACCTATAGGCAAAGGATCAATGAGAGTTTAGGGGAGAATGTTTGGAGCTGGGAGGACACCGAGAGGCAAGCAGAGCACTGCAAACTGCTTTCAACTCAGGGCATTTGCTGAACCTGGTGAACCTAATCATCAGTTTTCAATAGCTCAGCAGAAGAAAAGGCGCATGTGGGAGCTAAATAGGAGACTCTTCCTCACCCCATTAACCTGGAACATCAAAGGGCAACATTCTCCCCGTAGTAGTTAAACTGGAATGATACTCCCCCTACCACATTGGTAGAACTAAAAACCAAACCAAACCAAACTAAAAAAACCCTTCTCAGTGAATCGTAACTACAATCCACTCCTAATGTGAACATATGACATAAATTCATCTTAACCAGGTTATTTCAAAAAACCTCAAGCCAAGAATCTAATTTAGAATAGTCTTGGACATGCCCCAAAGGCCTCAGGCTCCAGGCCGCCACAGACGCAGCCTCTAGGCTGGCCCGCATGGCCTCAGGAGCCAGACCACCTCCATGAACCCAGCCTCCAGGCCCACCCCAGCGCCAGGCTGGCCCCTGCTGTCCCTGGATCCAGTCTGCCGCAGAGCCAGGCCAGCCTCCACAGACCCACACTTCAGGCTGGCACCAGCATCAGGCCTGCCTCAGGGCTTCAGGCACCCGGCCAGCAATCATGGGTCCAGCCTCCAGGCCAGCCTCCTTGGCTCTAGGCACCAGTCCAGCACCTGCAGACCCAAGTTCAAACCAGCCCCCACTGACCCAAGCTCCACACCTGCCCCAGCACAATGCCATCTCCAGGCTAGACAAGTTGTCTCTTTAAACCCACCCCCTTTTTTGGAATTAAAACCTGCCAATAATCAGAGGGGCAGAAGAGTGTTCTCTGTTCTTTGTTTTTTAGTATCTTAAACCATGGAAGACAACTCAACAGAATTGTCCTGGCAAAGGTCATGAGATCATCTTCACTGGAGACAAAGTGGACCAGGACCATGAACCACAGTTAAACTGCAATAGCCTGAAGCTGAAAACTCCCTGTAAAAGCTCTGCATTTCTGCTTTTAGAGGGGACAATGTTTCTTTAAGACAAGAGTCTGTCATCCTCCTCATTTGCTGGCAAATTAATAAACTTCTCTTTCCTTTTCCTCAAACCACTTGTCCTCATTCTTCCTTTGGCCTTGGGGACAAGTACTGAACTTTTGGTAACATGATCTGGAGGGGCCTGAACATCTGTAAATCCTTCATGTGCTTGAAAAGGCAGGATACTTGGTTGTGATATTCACTTCATTTCAAACTTTCCAAACTTTTTCTGTGAAGTTTAGTAGCTGTTTTAGATTTTGCAGGTCACATGGCCTCTGTTGTAACTGTTCGGTTCTGCCATTTCAGCACAAAGCAGAACTGACAATATGTAAACAAACAGACGTGCTGCCTGCCAGTAACAGTTATTTACAAAAGGCAGAGAGCAGGATTTGGTCCCCCCAGGCCTTAGGTTGCCAACGCCTACTCCAAACAAGCCCTTGTCACAGCAAACTCCAGTGCCAGGATATTAAGTGCAGTGAGGGCCTGTGAACAGCTGCCTCTTGATAACATTGGCCTGACCTTCTGGTGGATGTCCAAATCTCTCCTCAAGGTTTTTACAGATTTTCTCATTTCTTAAGGTGGATTTTAGCTCTAGACTTCTGCTTTTGCCTGGGCTGCCTCTGATCTGTACCTGGTCTACCCTGATTTATGCACATAAACCATTCACTGATTTTTGAACTTATTAAACCATCTGCACTACATTTTGGTGAGTGTCTCAGTCTGCTAGGGCTACCATAACAGAGTACCACAGACTGGCCAGTTTAAAGAATGGAAATTTATTTCCTCACAATTCTGGAAACTGGGAAGTTAAGATTAAGGTGTCAGCAGAGTTGGTTTCTCCTGAGGCCTCTCTCCTTGAGGTGAAGACAGCTGTCTTCTCCCTGCCTCTTCATGTGGTGACGCTGCTGTGCACGTGTGACTCCTAATCTCCTCTTCTCTAAAGGACACTGATATGGTTTGGATATCTGTCCCCTCCAAATCTCATGTTGAAATTTTTTTTTCAACATGAAAACATGATTTTTTTTCAACATTTTTCAAAAAAAAAAAAATTTTTTTTTTTGATCCCCAATGTTGGAGGTGGACCCTGGTGGGAGGCGTTTGGGTCACGGGCATGGATCCCTCATGAATGGATGGTGTCACCCTTGCGGTAATGAGTTCTCATTCCAGTAGTTCCTGTAAGAACTGATTATTAAAAAGAAACTGGAACCTCCCTCTTCAATTCCTCTCTTGCCATAGGATCTGCACACACCAGCTCCACCTTCCCCTCCCACCATGCACGGAAGCAGCTTGAGTCCCTCCCCAGACACAGATGCTGGCACTGTGCTTCTTTTACAGCCTGTAGAACTGTGAGCCAAACAAACCTCTTTTCTTTATAAATTCCCCAGCCTTGGGTATTCTTTTGTGGCAATATAAATGAACCAAGACAGACACCAATCATACTGGACTGGAGTCTACCCTAATGATCCCATTTTAACTTAATCACCTCTGTAAAGACCTTGTCTCCAGATACAGTCACATTCTGAGGCACTGCGGGTTAGGACTTGAACGCCCCTTCATGATGAATTTGAGTGGAGCACGATTCAGAACGTAACAATAAGAATGTAAATGCTCATAAAGACGATGGTTACAAGAAAGAGTTGCCATGCATACTGCATAACAAAATTTTAAGATTGCTTATTAGCCATTCTTCTTATTAAAAGCCTTTTCAGATCACTCTGCCACTGTAAATTTTAATCAGTCCCTATATCCCAAGTAATGTCTAGATTTCCACCATCTAACCAGCATCCCTTTTACCCAAACCCCACTTCTCAAATCTTAACCTTCTTCCCTCTGGTTTGAAGTCCCACAGTACTGGTTTACTTTAAGACCAAGGTCAACCACCTGGGCAATCAATCAATTAATAATGCTTATGTGGTGAAGATCTAATAAAAATTCTGGACCCTGAAGCTCAGGTGAGTGTCCCTAGTTAGCAAACCTCTATTCACATTGTCATACATCAGTGGTGGGGAATAAATGCATCCTGACCACACAGAGACAGGACAACAGAAGTTCTGTGTTTCATACCCTTCTGGACTCTGCTCCATGTGCTTCTTCCCTTGTTGAGTTTTATCTGTATCCTTTCCCTGTAATAAATAGTAACCATGAGTATAATAGCTGTTAATGAGTTCTGTGAATCTTTCTAGCAAATTGTTGAACCTGTGGGTGATTTGGGGCACTCCTCCCTCTTGCAATTAGGGTCAGAAGTGAGGGAGATCTTGTGTGGGCTAAACTTTTTTCTGTGTAATGCCACTCATATTTCCTTTAGACCCAACTCAAAAGGAATTTGTCCCAAGTTCTTCAAAAGAAGGCACACAACATAATGAGAGGGATAGTTTCAGAAACAGAGATGCAAGACCTTGCTAGCACATTTTAGAGGACAGAGCGTCTCCTAACTTCCCTAACTCCCTAACTTGAGAAATAGATTCATAGGTTGATATGCAACTAGATACCAAATGTTTTATGCAAGGGGTAACCAATATATAATCCAGAGACCAAAGCTAGTTCTTTCAGAAAATCAATAAAATTGATAAACCTCTAGCCAGATTGATCAGGACAAAAAAGAGAAGACACAAAACCAGTATTGGGAAGGAGAGAGGTGATAATTACCACAAACCCTAAAGGTAGAAAATAATATGGAGAACTTTAAGCCAATAAATTTAACAACTTATATAAAATAGACTGACTTTTGAAAGACAGAGACTCCAAAAACTCACTCTAGAACAAATTGGAAGCCTGAATGTCCCTTTATCTATTAAAGAAATTATATTTGTATATATAATATATATATTATAATATATATATTATACTTCAGGCCCACAGGGCTTCAGTAGTAAAAATTCCCAAACACTTAAGAACAAAATAAGACCAAGTATAAACAAATTCTTCTAGAAAATTGAAGAGGAAGCAATACTTCTCAACTCATTCTGTTAGGACAGAATTACCCCTTTTTTTGAGACAGAGTCTCACTTTGTTGCCTGGGCTAGAGTGCCATGGCGTCAGCCTAGCTCACAGAAACCTCAAACTCCTAGGCTCAAGCGATCCTTCTGCCTCAGCCTCCCGAGTAGCTGGGACTACAGGCATGTGCCACCATGCCCAGCTAATTTTTTCTATATATTTTTAGTTAGCCAATTATTTTCTTTGTATTTTTAGTAGAGATGGGGTCTCACTCTTGCTCAGGCTGGTTTTGAACTCCTGACCTTTGAGCGATCCACCCACCTCGGCCTCCCAGAGTGCTAGGATTACAGGCATGTGCCACCATGCCCGGCCCAGAATTACCCTTATATCAAAACCAAAGACATTACAAAAAACAAAAAACAAAACTAAAGACCAATATATCCCCCATAATCATAGATTCAAAATTTCTTTATAATTTTTTAGAAAACCAAATACAAGCCTCTCTCTCTCCCTTCCCCAGCGCCCCCCCCCACCCCAACAAATAGAGTTTACTCCAGGAAAGCAAGGTTGATTGAACATCTAAAAATTAACCAATGCAATTCATCATACTATCCAACTAAAAAGGAAAATTATATTAACATCTCCATAGCTTCAGGAAAAGCATTTGAAAGAATCTAACACTCATTCCTGATAAGCAGCAAACTAAAAATAGAAGGAAACTTCTTCAACCTGATAGAACACATCTTTGAAAAGTCTACAGCTAGCATTGTAAAAGATCAAATGCTTTCACCCTAATATCATAAACAAGGCAAGACTATTCAGTATCAACTCCTTCTATTCAATATCATACTGGAGGTTCTAACCAATGTAATAAATGAAGAAAAAGAAATAAAAGACATCCATATTTTAAAGGAAAAATTAAAACTATTTTTATTCTAAGATGGCATGATCATCTATGCAGCTAAACCTATGGAATCTAAAAATAGCTTCTAGAATTAATAAGTTTAGCAAGATTGCAGCATACAAGATCAAGAAACACAAAGCAGTTGTATTTCTGTGTAATAGCAATAAACAATCACAAATTGAAATTTAAAAAAGAAATACCATTTACAATAGCATAAAAAACATAAAACACTTGGGAATAACTTGACAAAGTATTTCCAAGTCCTATATACTTAAAAGTATAGGCCAGGCATGATGGCTCACACGTATAATCCCAGAGCTCTGGGCATCCGAGGCAGGATGGCGTGAGCTCAGGAGTTTGCGGCTACAGTGAGCTGTGATTGCCCCACTGCACTTCAGCCTGGGTGACTTAGTGAGGCCCCGTCTCAAAAACAAAAACAAAAACAAAACAAAGACTACAAAGCATTGCTGAGAGAAATTAAAGAAAACCTAAATAAATGAAAAAATATATCCTGTTCATAGGTAAGAGTTAATATTGTTAAAATAAATAGTCTTCAAATTGATATATAGAATCAATGAAATCCCAGTCAAAATTCAACTAGCTTTTTTATAGAAATTGAAAAAGCTTATTTTAAACTTTATGTGGAAATACATGACACCTAGAATAACTAAAATGATGTTGAAAAAGAATAACTAAGATGAAAGACTAAAACTATCTGTAAGCTTTATAATAAAGTTACAATAATCTAGACAGTGTAGTATTATTGGTATAAAATTAGACAAAGAGATCAATGTAATAGATTCTAGAAATAGATTACACATGTATGGCAAATTTATTTTCAACAACAATGTCAAGTCAATTCAGCATGAAAAGGATAATCTTTTTACCAAATGGTTGCTAGAACAATGAGATAACTATATGCAAAAAGTAACCTTAACTTTTACTTTGGATTCACACTATATAAAAAATTAACTTGAAATAGATCATATATCTAAACATAAGAGCAAAAACTAAAAAACATCCAGAATAAAATACAAGACAAAACCGTAGTAACCTTGGATTCAGTAAAGAATTATTATTCTTTTTTCTTTTTCTTTCTTTCTTTTTTTTTTTAAGAGACAGGGTCTCACTATGTTGCCCAGGCTGGAGTGCAGGGGTACAGTCATAGCTCACTGCAGCCTTGAACTCCTGGGCTCACTTGATCCTCCTGCCTCCGCCTCCTGAGTAGCTGAGACCACAGGTGTACTATCATGCCTGGCTAGGGTTCTTAAATATGACACAAAAAGTATTAACTATTGGAAAGAAAAATCAAAACAATTGGACTTCACCAAAATATAAAACTTCTGCTCTTCAAAAGACAATGTTAAGAAAATTAAAAGGCAAGCCTCATACTAGAAGAAATTATTTGAAAAACATATGTCCTACAGAGAACCTGAATGTAGAATATACAAAGAACTCTCACAAATAAGAAGAAAAACCAATTTTTGAAATGCGAAAATGATTTGAACAGATAGCCAAGTAAGATATACAGATGGCAAGTAAATACATAAAAGGATGCTCAACATCATTAGTTATTAGGGAATTGTGAATTAAAATGACAAGACACCCCTACGTGCCCACTAGAATAGCTAAAGTGAAAAGGCTGACTGTACCAAGTGTTGGCAAGGATCCAGAGTAACTCTTGCACACTGCTGGTAGGAATGTATTTAATGAACAAAGTAGTCACAGCTACTTTGGAAAACAGTTTGATGGTTTCATAAAAAGTTAAACATACATCTACATATGACCCAGCCATTCCACTCTTAGGTTTTTATCTAATTAGGAATAACAAAAGCACATGTCTGCACAAATACTTGCAAATGAATGTCCATAGGAGCTTTATTTATAATAACGCTAAACTGGAAACAATCCAAGTGCCCATTAACTAGTGAACGGATAAACCAAATGTGGTTAACCCATGCCAAGTAATACTACTTAGCAATAAAAACAAACTATTGATACAAAAACATATAGATTAATTTTGAAATAATTGTCTGAGTTAAAGCAACCAGATCATCTCCTTGCCATCACCAAAAAAGAGTACATACTGCATAATTTCATTTATATAAAATTCTAGAAAATTCAAACTAATCCATAGTGATAGAAGGCAGCTCAGCAGTTGCCTGGGGCCAGGGCTGGATGAAGGGGTTGCCAAGGGGTATGATGGATATGTTCACTATCATGATTGCAGTGAGGGTTTCACAGGTGTATACATATGTTGAAATTTATCAAATTGTACATTTTAAATATGTGAAGTTCATGTGTGCCAATTATATGAGGTATATAAAGCTATAAAATAAGTATGTATTGGTTACTAATATCAAGCAAAAATTGAAATAAATACATGCATCATACACAAAAATAAAAAAGATTATAGCTCATTTTGGTGGGAGCCGAAGACGACTAATTCTGCTTGTGAAAACGTCATGTCCTGGAGGACAGGGACTCTGTGAGAGCTACTCATGGTCTGCAAGACTGGAGGAAGCCACCAGAGCCAAAGCAGTGTATTAGAGAAATTCCAAGAAAGGAGGTAGATTCAAGAAGTCACACCTCATCCTAGAATTAGGGAAGACCTTCGGGCAGAAGCAGCATGCAAAACAAGCCTTGATTAAAGGATAAAAATTTACAGCTAAATAGGAGGAATAAGTTCTAGTGTTCTATACCATTGTAGGATGGCTATAGTTTACAAGAATATACTATATAGTTTCAAATAGATATAAGGAGGATGAATTGAACATTCCCAACACAAAGAAATGGTACATGTTTGAAAATGATGGATCTGCTAATTAACCTGATTTGATTACTATACATTATATGTATCAAAACATCATGTGCCCCATGAATATGTGCAATTATTATGCCAATTAAAAATATGGGTATGTATATGTTTGTATAAGTAAGGGACAAAATAAGACTAAAATAAATATGATAATGGTAAAAAAAAAAAAAAAGCCCCAAAAGATTTAAATAGAACAGTAAGGAAGGGAATGAATTCCTGGTAGACTGAGCCATCTGAACACATGCATAGATTTTGAAGCGCTTATAGGTGGGGTTCGAAAGCAGTATCCATCTCTTCCTCTAGGTCTCCTAGGTGTTGCTCTGTGGATATTCGGATTTGCAGTCATATGCTAGTCAGACATAATAGGGTATTTTTTAATGTGAGCCTATGTTTGAGTGCCTTCATTCTTTGTAGGACACTAGTCTTATTATAAGCACAGAAGTGTTTATTCAATGAACATTGTAGCATCTATTTATAAATCTGTAGGAACCTAGTCCCTGGGGAAGTTCCTTTTAAACTAAAGTTCCTTTCAAGATAGTTAAGTCAGACCAATGGTCCCCTGTGCTCTGAAGGTACACTTGTAGCTTCCTTTAGGTACTCAATACATTTTAATATAAAGCTTACTTTTTTCAATTATATAAGAATTACACATTCAAAGAAAATATTTATAATATATAGGAAGAAGGGAAAGTCTCCCATTTCATGCCATACTAAACAACCACCATTAATATTTGGGTGTTTACTTTCAGGATTTTAATGCACTTCTTAACACGGTGGTGACTAAAATACATATACATTTTTGTTTCCTGTTAAGAATACTTTTATGTACATAAATGTAATTAATTAAGTGGCTAGGTTTATTTCCACTTTGTATCTGGGGAATTACATCTGTTCAAGGACATTAAAAGAGCATCATCCACTACAATGAGCTATAATTTTTTTGTTTTTGTGTGTGATGCATGTATTCATTTAATTTTTTACCTGATGATGTCTAGATGGATAAAGGACAAAAATTAAAGCAGCATTTGTTACAGAGAGCATTTAACATTAACTTGTTTAATAGTAACTATATTAATATGCTCTATTTAAAATCAGCTAATGGAGAGTTAAGCATTAGCAAGTCCTGTTTGGAGACTTAGCAAGAATCATCAGCTTCCTGATAGTCAACTTTTGGGTTGAAGAGGTTTTTCAAGGGAAATGTGTGCATTTGATGAATGCTAATTACATGGTTCCAAATCTTCTTTAGCCAATCCGTTTGCAGCTGTTATCCAAGTTATTTTATAAATGTCTGGAACAGCTGTCAACATTCTGAGGGGGAAGCTCTTCAATCAACGAATTGACAGAAATGCAATAGTTAGATTTTTCTGAGCAGAAGGCAAGTGAACATAATATACATCTCTTTAGTGATGTAGCCAGCAATGAAAGGGAACGATTGATACTGCCGTTGTGTTTTAAAGTGTTGAAGAGAATTTTCATGCTCATAGGCATTGAAAAGATATTATAAGACTTGCATAGGAGACCCACAAAGTCAAATGGGGTGTTTGAGTGTCCTAAGGATACAAGCAGAGCAATCTTATTTCCCATCAATAAGAATGCTTCTAGTGGTATATAGCAACATTGTAAATCATATTTTAATTAAAATTTTAGTACTTGTTGATGTTATTTGTTCATTGTCTCAATAAAACATTTTTAACAGATGACATCTGGACATTTTGCTTAATTTCTCTTTCTCTTCTCTATAACATTCTTTAGTAAATCTAATTGTCAAGAAAGGCATCAGAATGACAGTTCTGGAAAATGAAGCCTTTTATTCTGCCTCCGAATCAGCGTTTTCAGAAAAGAACTGCCTTGATGCTGGTATTGGCCTCAATTCTGCACTAGCGAGACTACTTCCTAAAAGAAGGTTTAGGTTACTTTTATTTACTTCTTGGCTAGGGTTGCAGCCTTAAGTGGAAAAATGAGCACCTGTTAGAAGCAGTGCTTTCTGGAACCTCATGGATCAGAAATTAGATTGAATCCACTGTGTCTTTTTATCTGCAAGTGGTCCCCAAGTTTTTCTTGAATCACCATGACCTACTTAAAAGTAACCCAGTATTTTCCTTGCAAGAAGAAAACCTTGTCTGCTCTGCATTTTCATGTAACCATGTTCCCACATGGACAGTCATAACTTGTCGCATGTCAGTAGCCAAAGGACATAATTAGGATGTGTAAGTTTGGAAAAGTCTTCCTAGTAAAGTCATGCTGGCAGAACATATATACTCATCCATGCAAATTTGATGCTGTGTTTCTAATGATCAAATATACAAAAACATTTTGCTGTTAGTGCTATTCCCTAATAGATGGAAATACCAAGAGTCATTTTGTGATATCCCTGGGCAATTTTTCAAAATACACAAAATAATATTTTAACTTTCAAGTGAAGATTAAAAACAGAAAGATCTTCTTGTTGACTTTGAGACTTCTTTAATCATTACTGAATAAGTTTATTGTTTCCAATTAATATTTCACTCCTCATTATTTTTTTTCTCTTTCCTCCCTTAACTAACCTACTTCTAGGGTTAGTTGCTCCATGGGACCACCACAGAGCCATGGCCTAGTTTGGGTTCCCAGAAGTAGATCCTGAGACAAGGATATGCGTGCAAATGATGTATTCAGGAACCACTCCCAGGAGAAACCAATAAGGGAGACAGGAAAGCAGGACAGCAAAGGGGACAAGGCCATGCAAGGGTGTGAGCTCAGGCAGAGCTCCTGGAGAAATGATTTGGCCTGATCTGACTACAAGTTTTGCCTCAGTTTATCTTAATTGGGAGCAAGAGATCTGGGCTTCTATTGGCTACACCATTGCTAATAAGTCATTATTACATCCCCACAGGCCGTTGCCTAAGTGCAGGACTATGGGGATGTAAACTCCCAGGCACTTCCTACTTTCTGTGCCTGTGCACGAAGTGGCTCCAGTAGACCATCAGTAGGCCTCCAAAAAAGACACAGGTGTGGACAGTTAAGCACAAGCATGCAGAGGACACAGGAGGGGTCCGCAGGAATAAGAGATCCAGTTGAACCTGGCTGAGCCCCAACGGTGTCCATACACAGATATGTATGGCATGTAACAATATGGAATTGTAAAAGATAAATGCTCACGCAGAAATCATGAGCTCTGTCTTAAGAGAAAAACACAGAAGGCATAGAGCAGAGATTCCTCTGCCCATAAGAATCACCTGGGAAACATCTAGAAATTCCAAAGCCCAGGTTACACCCCAGACCATTTGATCAGAATTTGGGGCCAGAGACATGTCTTTTCAACACGTAGCCAATGTTAAGAACCTTTGGCATAGAGAGTGGTCTCAATGTTGATGGCACCTGCAAAAAGATGCAGTTCCTTTCTTAAAATGGCTTTTGTTTGAAATCCGTAAAACAAAACATTCTGCTCCTCAATACAATAATGTATTAATGGAAAAATATCTTGGTTTTGGAAAAGATATCAGTCTTTTTTCCCCACTAATAAATGATTTGGTATTTATTTAAAAATTGTTTAGCTGGTTCAGGGACAAGCTATTAAGAGTTTCACAGAAATTAATATGGAGAACATTTTATTGTTTGTAAAATACAAAACAAAGGGGACTATTTAAAGAAATAATAAGAATGTTAGCCTTCATTTTATAAAAATAAAAGGAGGATTCAGGAAAGATGGAGGAGTCAGAAACATCGGAGATCCATCTCCCTACCCAGACAACAACTGCACTAGCAGCATCTACCTGATGTAATTATTCTGGAACTCTGGAGTCTATTAAAGGCTTGTAATATCCAGGGGAAGCCTTGGAAGGTAAATTGCAGTTAATTTTTGGTCAATTTCTGTTCTTAACATGGTAGCAGCTACCCATTCCCAACTGCCAGCATCATGGCAGGCAGCTGTGTATACAACTTACAGGTGCTGGGGTGCACAACAAGGATCTTTCCTCCAAATATTGGAGATCTTTATGGGATCACCGATTGCTGCTTCTGGTCTTGGAGATTCAGTCACAGAGGTAAGCAGCCACTGTTGTAGCTCTCCCTGCACTGGTTCAAGCCCTTCTCCTGGCTGAAGTTGACTTCTGGGGGATTTAAAAGATTAGTGTTTGCTTTCTTTCTTTCTTTCTTTCTTTCTTTCTTTCTTTCTTTCTTTCTTTCTTTTGTTTTATTGCCCCTCCTTCCATTTTTCTGTTTTCCCCCTTCTGGGAGCCAGACATTAAAGACTAGGACTATCAAAAATAACCATATATACAGGGGAAATTAAAAAGTGACTGTGTGTCCATTCCCAGGGAAAGGCACAGGCTCAGAAAACAACCTGAGAAGACCTTAAGTTCACATCTAAGGCTGATCCGTGGCACAGAGACAGGCTATAACAATAAAAAAAAAAAAAAAGAAAAAAGAAAAAAAATCAGCAAACCCTGGGGAAGGGGGAAATCTAATTTCCATAGTTACTAATTCAAATGTCCAGTTTCAACAAAAAAATCACAAGACATACAAAGAAACAGAAAAGTATGGGCAATTCAAAAGAAACAATGACAACAACAGAAATGGTCCCCGAGAAAAACCAAATAGTGGACCCACTAGACAAAGACTTTAAACAACTGTGCTAAAGATGCTCAAAGAACTGAAGGAAGATGTGGAGAAAGCCAAGAAAATGATGTGTGAACAAAATGAAAATAACAATAAAGATGTAGAGAGCCTACAAAAAAACCGGAAGAAATTCTGGAGCTGAAAAGTATAATAACTGAAATGAAAAATTCACTAGAAGGATTTATAGGCAGATTTGAGTAGGAAGAAGAAAGAATCAGTGAACTTGAAGATAAGAAAATTGAAAGTATTGAGTCTGGGCAACAGAAAGAAAAAGATAGAAAAAAAGTTAACAGAGCTTAGGGTATATACAGGACAACATCAAGCAGATCAACACATGCACTTCAGGAGTCCAAAAGGGAGGGAGAATGGCTCAGAGAGATTATTCACAGAAGTAGTGTCCAAACATTTCCCAATATGATTACAAACATGAATGTAAACATCCAAGAAGCTCCAAAAACTCCAAATAGGATGAACACAAAGACACCCACACCAAAACAGATTATAATCAAGCTGGCAAAAGCCAAAGATAAAGAGAATCTTGAACAACAAAAAGAAAAGCAATTTGTCACATATAAGTATCCTCAACAATATAATAGGCAGATTTCTCATCAGAAACTATGGAGGCCAGAAGGAAGTGAGCTGATATATTCAAAGCGCTGAAAGAAAGACTGTCAACAGAATCCTATATCTAGCAAAACTGTCCTTCAAGAGTGAGGGAGAAATTAAGATACTGACAGATGAACAAAAGCTGAGGAAGTTTATAATCACTAGTCCTGCCCTGCAAGAACTGCTAAAAAAAAAATACTGCAGGTTGAAATAAAGGACATTAGACCGTAACTCAAAACCACATGAAGAAATATAAGATCTCAGTTAAGGTCAGTATATCGGCAATTATAAAACCTAGTATTGTTGTAATGCCAGTTTGTAACTCTACTTTTTGTTTTTCACATGATGTAAAAAGACTACTACATTTTTAAAAAACAATTATTAGTATAAAAATTAGTGTTATCATAATTTGATTTGTATCTCCACACTTCATTTTCTGTTTAAGAGACTAATGCATAAAACACAATTATTAGTTGGTGTTATTAGACATATAATGTATATGGGTAATATATAAAGATGTAATTTGTGACATTAATAACTGAAAAGGGTGGAGAATGAGCTGTTAAAGGAGCAGTGTTTTATTTTTATTGACGTTAACCTCGTATAAATTCAAATTAGTGTGTTATAACTTTAGGATGTAAAATGTAATCCCCATGGCAATCACAAGGAAAATATCTATAGAACACACACAACAGGAAATGAGAAGAAAATTGAGACATTTAACTACAAAAACAAACAAAAAACCAAAAAACTAGAAACAAAAAAGACAGCGATGTGGGAAATGAGGAACTAAAAAAAAGCTATAAGGAATATAAAAAACAAAGAGCAAAATGACAGAAGTCTCTCCTTACCAGTAGTTACTTTGAATGTCAATGGATTAAACTCTCCTATCAAAAGACAGAGATTGACAGATGGATAAAAATGAAATGATCCAACTGTATCCTGTCTATAAGAGACTCACTTTAGATCTAGAGACACAAATAGATTGAAAGCGAAACATTGGAAAAAAGATTTTCAATACAAATAGTAACAACATAGCGCATTATTTGCAATAGCTAAAACATGGAAGCAACCTAAATATCCCTCAGTGGATGAACTGACAGGCAAATTGGGGTATATACATACAATGGAATATTATTCAGCCCTAAAAAGGAAGAAATTCTAACACATGCTACAACATAGATGAATGTTGAGGCCACAATGCTAAGCAAAGTAAGCCAGTCACAAAAAGACTAATATTGTATGATTCCACTTACATGAGGTTCCTTGAATAGTAAAATTTAAAACAGATGGAAAGTAGAACGATGGTTGCCAGGGGTTGAGGGGAGAAGAGAATGGAGAGTTATTATTTAATGAGCTCAGAGTTTCAGTTTTGCAAGACAAAAAGACTTCCAGAGATGGAGTGTGATGATGATTGCATGACAATATGAATGCACTTAATATCACTCAACTGTGCACTTAAAAATGATTAAGATGGTAAGTTTTATGGTACGTATATTTTACCACAATTTTTAAAAAATGAAAAAAGCAAAGAGACATCACTATCAAGCTAAGAGAGAGAATAATAAGTCAATCAAGGAAAATGGCAAGGAAATGACAGAAAGGGCATCTCAGCCAATTGTTTTTCTAAATCTTCATTTACTCACTCCTATTCTGAATTTGGAGAATGAACTCGAACCACCTGGCCAAAAGACCATTTTGTGAAATCTGGATGCCAATACTTAGGCAAATTAGCATTTGTAGTGATGAAATTATTTCAAAAAGTATTAAAGGATTTTTTTCATACCATTTAGGGTATTTTAGATTCTTTCTCTCTCTCTCTCTGTGCACATGTGAAGAAATTGAGAACAACTAAGAAGTTTAAGAAGTAATTCTGTTTTCATGAACAATCTAGCTAGATAACATTTGTTTTTCCTCGGACGTATTTAATTTTAATGGTCTTAACAGGAGAACTTTTTTCTCAATTATGCACTTAAAAATGGTTAAGATGATAAATTTTGTGGTTAAAATAACACTTTTCCATTGTTAACCTGTTTTTAGCACTTAAAACATGAAAGCCAATGTATCCAAACTTAATACAGTTTCTGGTATGCTTAAAATCTAATTAGGTTATTGTGAAACTCACAATAAAATGTGTAAAAATGCTTTGAAAAACATAAACTATTGAATAATATGAGATATGAATTTAGTTCTAAGTACAGTTATAAATCTAATTTTGGAAAAAATCTTGCAAAGTGGAAATTTACAAAATAAAACATGGAGTTGTGTATAATGTGCAATAAATTCACTTTAATTAATTCCTAAAGGTGCTGAACTTTGGGTGCTTCAATTAAATAACCATTACAATAATTCATTTATAGAAATACACAGTTGCTGGGTCTGTATACAAAATAAAATGGAAGTTTCTACAAATATCTGAAGGGAAAATGAAACACCAGTGAATTTTTTAGGAAAGGAAAAATCAGTTGTTCTTTATAAGGAATAAAATATAAGCAGAAAAAAAAAATCCTAGTAAGGGAGGGGGGCATTTGCCAAACAACTGGCAGTTCTGCTTGTTATCCTTCACCCCACATTACAGAAACAAAGCCACATCAAGGACATGCTATTTGCAAAACTGTGATTACGACCATTATAATCTGATTAATATGTTGCATTTGGCTTGCTTCAAGAACTGAGATGCTATTTTCTAAGGTTAAGGAAGACATCTTCTGTGGGAGTAAAACTCTTCAATGATACTTTCCTGTGTGATGAAAATAGAGAGGAACTTATTAGACCAGCAGTCCCCAACCTTTTGGGCACCAGGGACTGGTTTCCTGAAAGACAATTCTTCCATGGACTGGGGGGATTGGAGGAAGGATGGTTTCAGGGTGATTCAAGCACATTACATTTATTGTGTACTTTATTTCTATTATTATTACATTGTAATATATAATGAAATAATTATACAACTCACCATAATGCAGAATCTAATGCTGCCGCTGATCTGACAGGATGTGGAGCTCAGGCGGATGCGAGTGACGGGGAGCGGCTGTAAATACAGATGAAGCTTTGCTCACTCACCTGCCGCTCAGCTCCTGCTGTGCAGCCCGGTTCCTAACAGGTCATGGACTGGTTGGTATCCATCCACAGCCTGGGGTTTGGGGACTGCTGCATTAGACCCCATACAGCCACTGTAGCGAGCAGTCCTACCCTGAGTGAACTAAGCATCAAAACAGTTACCTGTCAGTACAGATAGAAGGTGCACACAAACATGCTCACAAATTGTCAATTTGTACACATTCTCAATTTAGGAGAAGGAAACTAAATGACAAAATTATAAAAGGTACTCTCTACATGACGTGAAAAAATTGGAGAATAATCAGTATATAAATCTTCACCATTGAAAAATGGTGGAGATAGGAGAAAAAGACAACTTATGTGTTATGTAGACACTCATTCAACTAACAGGTATTTATTGATTGCCTAGTATGTGCCAGGCATAGTCTTGGGCTGGGGATACAATATACACAAAACAGACATGGATCTTGCCCTCAAAGTGTTTGAAAAGAACCTCAAATTCCTCTAACCATCTAGTACATGCTTAAGCCCACTCTCGAATATCCCAATTATGTGGTTGTTGCAAAAAGTGTACTTGCTTGCTCAGCATCCATTCCAATTCCCTTCCTTAAATATACATTTATGTTCCAGGTTCTAGACACTGGGTACTGCTTGGAAAACTGTGAGGAAGAGAGCAGTGAGCAAAATAGTTAAAAAAAAAAATCACCTCCCTCCTATACTGCTAAAGACAAATAGTTAAAGACTCTCTTGCAAGCTAGAATTCTAGATATGATTCAGTTTCTACTGATGGAAGACACATGAGACTTGAATTTCTAACTGAATTAAGTGGGAATAGAAGGACAGAGCATGAGGCAGAGCAAAGCTGGTGCAATTCGCAGCAGAGATGGTACTGTTTTAGGAGCTGGAGGTGTTCCCTAAGTTCAGCTACAGTTTGACCCACCGTCCCTTGCAATGATTTTGTAAGTTAGTTAATACCCAGTATAAATCCCTTTCTACTGAAACCAGCTGTAGTTATTTCTCTTGGCTGCAACTGAGCACAAACTGATGCAACGTTATTAACCCAACGCTTGTGCCCCTTATTTGGCAGGAATCTCTCCCTGCTGCTAGGAAGCTGTATGTCTCCAATACTGATGATTATTTACGTAATTACAATACCCATGAAAAACAAAAGATGATGAAAGCTAAAATTTCACTGCTTTTCTCATTTTCTCTCTTTTCAACAATAAGCCAAATGTATATTTATTTTTAAAAATCTAGAAGTCATGCTAATTTGTACCATCAGTTTTATCTTTCCTGCTATAAACTCCATGAGCGTGTTGAATTTCTACATTGGACTCCTGATTCTGACAACATAAAGAAACACTTTGCCCTGCTTGGATAAGAAGTTATAAACAATATGAATATTTGACAAGTGCATGTCCTGAGGTCAGCAATCTATATCTAAATGGCACTGTACAAACAATTTAGATGACAGGAAAACATGGATTTACCATATCAGCATAGATATTTCTAAGTTTCAAAGGTCATTAAGAATGAAACACTAATAGCTTGGTCAGAAAACTGATATGCTTATTTCGGGAAATCTATATTTCCCAGGATAAAATGTTTCTTTGAGTCTAAAGCCAAAATAGCATCATGCAGGTGTTTACAATTTAATCACAGCAAATTCTATTCATAAAGAGATGAGATAATCTAATCACATACCAGGCTGTGATATCCTCATGAAAATTGGACACAATTTCAAATATCAGATATGATGCTTGATTTTGGAAAACACTTGGAAAATGAGCCAGAAATGTTTCTTCAGTGGAAATAGGAAAGGTGCTTATGAATTTTTTAAAGATATTGAAGAATAATTTTAATCACATGATTTGATAAATTGAGATAGAAAATTCTGCTTCGTAGGTATTATAAAATGGGGTAGGTTAGTTGCTTTCAGAGACAGAGTGTAGAACTGGTTCTGAATGAGAGTAATGAAATGAGTTAGATGGTTTCTTTATTTTTGATTTGCAACTCTATAAAACATATAGGAAATAAAACTATCTTGATCCATTTGCCAGGAAGTAATGTTTTCTTTCTTGAACTCCTAAATTACTTTGCAATTCTTTCAAGACTCTATCGTGGTCTTCCTAGAATTATCACATTCACATAGATTATCTTTTTTTCCCCTGTAAGCTTATAAGCCTCTGAAAAGTAAGTATCATTTTAATACTTTGATGGTTCCTGTCAACAAAGCCTTGCAAAGCATGTATCAATAAATATTTGTTGACAAAGATACAATCATCTGTATATAGATTAAATTCTTACTTTAATTCCTAAAGTACCAAAATTCCACTTTCCAGCTGAGCAGCAAAATCAGCAGGGATATTGGGCAGGATTATCCATGTCTCCAAATCATAAAATATCCAGCTCCTTGGTTGGCCTTCCTAGAAGAATCCTTTAGGTTCTACGGGCCCAGAACCATTCCTGGCTCTCTTCGAGTAGGTAAAATCTGAACCTTTCTGAGGTTCATATTTGTATCAGCAAGCATTTGTCAAGTGCATATGTGAAGCACTGATGGCAGGTGCTGTAGAAAGCAAGGATGTCACATGAACATGGGAACAGGCTGAAGTAGGACACCAACGGCAGTGGGGATGGGGTGAAGGGGCAGCGTGTGATCAACCAAAAGCATCCGCATTTAACTTCCACACAACCCCAAAACACTGAGCAAGCCAAAAGAACCCCAAACGTATCCAAAGGGAAGTCAGTTTTTGACCTCTGAAAAGCAACCTAGACAAATAGAATCTCATGTCTTTATGGAGGAGATGAGATGGGTGATAACAGTGAGACATCAGAGTTAACTGGAGCTGAGGAAATAGGACAAATAAACTGGGTCCCTGCAGAGAATGGTCACAGTAAGCAGATGGCATCGATATGGGCCAGAGTGAGGGTCCAGGACCGGGTGTTTGGGAGGGGAGTGTTTGGTGTGTGCACTCCAGTGTCACATGGCCTGGCTCCATCCCTTGCTCATCATGGGATCTTGTGAAAGTTATTGAACATCTCCATGTCTCAGCTTCCTTACGGTCTAATGCGAGGATACCAACAGTACCTTCCTCATAGGGATGGTCTCATGACCAAATGATATAAAAGTTTTAGGGTGCTTAGAATAGTGCTTAATTAATGCCACATAATCTTACATCATGTGCTTCAAATTTTCTGTTATATATGTGTGTGTTTATGTGCATATGTATGTACAATTTATGTTATTCTCTTTACACTTCTTCAAATTGTATTCCATGATTCATCTCAATCCACACTGTCTCTCCGCTAGAGGCACAAGAGATACGTTGCCCTTACCTTTGCTTCTTCAATAGATTAAGAATGAAAATAACACTTCAGAACGTTTCTTACTTTTTGGACCTGGATCACAATCTTCTATTTATTACAGTTTTGGCTGCATCAATGTCTTAGGAGCAATGCACTTTTTCAGTTGCCTCCCTGCTGTGTAAAGTGGTACTTCTATTTGTCCTAAAATAGTCTCTTTTATGCCTGAAGGAGTTTAGTTTTTGGAATTTGATTAAGTCTATATTTATTTTCACCATGCCCTTCATGATTTTATTGATTCCAACTATATTGTTTCTTCATATTCATGTCTTTCATTCAGAAAGTGCTGGTATCCTGAATAAATCCAGTCTACCAGCGTAGCCACTCAGTTCTCTTTTGCTAGATCTCCTTTACCTCCACTAGGGTTCTTCACAGGGGAGTCCTGCATTGAGTCCAAATCCATGGGTGAAGGAAATACCCATGATGCCACAGGCCATTTTGTACACACTGTTATTTCAAATCAGGGAACCAATCAGAAATCTATTATGCTATCACAATACTACTTTTACTGTCTACCTGCACTTTTGCTGTTGCTGTTGTTTTTTGACATGGGCTCTTGCTATGTTGCCCAGGCTGGACTCTGTTCCTCCTGCCTCAGCCTCCTAAGTAGCTGGGACTATAGGTGCACCAGCGTGCCTGGCTTGCACTTTTTTTTAATGACAAAATCTATGCAAAGTAATGACAAACATGGCCAAGGAAACACTGGCCCTAAGCACCTTGTCCCTGAACTTGTATATGTTTGAAGACATTTTCAATGCACAGCAAATGGTGTGATGAATCCACCTTTATGTTTCATGTAAATCTGTTTTATTTTTGATAACTAAGCCTGGAGAAATGATGCTTGAAGCATCACAACAGCATTGACTGACAGCTCCCCACGTGTTGTCTCTTTTATAGCAACCATAATTGACAGCTCGTAGGTAAAGAGCTGCATATGTAGATGGATTTGATCCACACTGAACACAGGGAAAAAAAATCAAAGAAGATATTTATTCTATTTGTTAATTATTAAAATGCAATTAATATAGTAAAATATATGCATCTTGGGAGAATAGATTTACTTGTAGGCTGAAACAGATTTCATTTCTAAACTGCTATAGAAGCTCGATATATAGCAATTTTATACTAAAATTAACTTATAAATATTTTAAAATTTTAATCAAATTTTAATTACCCACTTTCTTACCCCATATATACTGTTTATTTAGCTGGGAGTGGTCTAGATAATTAGAGACTTTTCAAGTTATAGACATAAATACTATTCACACTATCTTTTGTGGGCACCTGCCTATGTAGGTTAAGTTAAAAATCTGGCCATGTTAAAAACAAGAATCCTGCAATTCCATTTCTAGGTATATACCCAAAAGAATTGAGAGCAGGGACTTGAACAGATATTTGTACACTCATGTTCATAGCAGCATTATTCACAATGGCCAAAAGGTAGAAACAACTCAAGTGCCTCTCAATGGATGAATGGGTAAACAAATGTGGTATACCCATATAATAGAATACTGTTCTACCTCTAAAAAGAAGAAAATTCAGACACATGCTACAACATGGATGAACCTTGAAAACATTACACTAAGTGAAATAAGCCAGATACAAAAGGACAAATTCTGTATGATTCCACTTATATGAAGTACCTATAATAGTCAAACTCAGAGAGACAGGATGGTTGTTGCCAGGAGCTGGGTGAAAGGGGGTGGGGAGTTAGTTTAATGGGTAGAGAGTTTCAGTTTGGGAAGATGAAAAAGTTCTGGAGATAGATGGTGGTGATGGTTGCACAACAATGTGAACATACTTAATGCTGCTGAAGTGCATGCTTAAAAATGGATAAAATGGTAAATTTTATGTTTTTTTAATCACAATAATAATAAAAGATGTATAGGAATTTCCCAGATGAACAAGATGGAAAAACCTATTGCCAGTGGATTAAATGTAATGAAATATGACCTACTACTAAATAACTTATTATAGACTAAAAAAACAAAAAACTTAAAAATAAAATAAATGAGAGTCCTGAATTATTTGAAGGGTTTTATACTGAGTCTCGTACCCAGATATAACAGGTCTGGATTGCAACCCAAGAATTTGTATTTATAACAAATTCCCAGGTGTATCAGTTATCTATTGCTGCATAACAAATTGCCCCACACGTTAGTGGCTTAAAACAATATTAATTATTTTAAGAATAGAAAGGAGGGTCCAGAGATAACTGAATATCCATATACAAAAGAATGAAGTTGGATGTCTACCTCATACACTATACAAAAATTAATTCAAAATGAGTCAATGAGTGAAATGTAAATACTAAAACCATAAAAATCCTAATAGAAAACAGCTGTATAAATCTAAGTGAACTTGGGTTAGGCAATAATTTGTTAGATATGACAAATTGGACTTCATTAAAACTAATATCCTTTGAGCATAAAAGGACACTATTAAGAAATTGAAAAGACAATCCACATAATGGTAAAAAACATTTGCAAATATATATACTTGACAAGAGTCTAGTATACAGAATACACGAAGAACTCATAAATCATCAATACAAAGAAAATAATTCAATTTTAAAAAGAGCAAATGATTTGAACAGACATTTCTATACAGAAAATATACAAGTGTCCAACAAGTACATGAAACATGCCCAACATTATCAGTCATCAGGGAAATGTAAAATCCATATGACAATGAGATACCGCTTTACACTTGTTAGTAGAGCACTATATAGATATATTTTTCCCCCAATAAGAGCACATTCTTTTTTTTTCTTCATTGAAGTATAATTTACATATCATGCCTTTACTCCATTTTAATTGTACAATTAAATGATTATTAGTAAATTTACCAAGTTGTACAGCTATTCACATAAATCAGTTTTAGAGGATTTCCTTCCCCCCATTGAGAACCCTAATTCCCTTCCCAACTACATTTCAAGCATGCCCCTCCCCTCCACAGTAAGAGCGCATTCTTTAATAGGACTATATTTGAGTAAGAATTCCATACAAATAGAATATATACCCTAACACAAGAAAGCAAAGAAGGAATATTTTACGTCACACAGAACATTCAGGTGATTCAATCGAGTTACCCTCCAAGCAAATACTTACTTTTCATATTTATTACAAACATTGAGGTCAGTTCAATCTATGCTGACAATCACGTAGTTTTAACACTTAGCAGTGTAAAGAGCACTTGACTATTTCCAAAGTGATAGGTGACTTACCCTTTGTTTCAGAGGAGCTGAAAGGCATTGAATTGCTATCTGCTTTTTAGTGTTTCAACCAACCATTCCATTGCCTCATCAAGGCCAGTGTGTCTGGCTGCTGACGTTTTAAATATTTGTCATTTACAGTCCTTCAAGGCAGGTAACCCTGCCTGAGGGGTTACCGTCTCTGAGGGTCTCCTGGCCTGTTCCACGTCTTGCTTATTTGCAAACACCGCTAAGATGGTTTTCTCAGCTCTGCTTCCTCCAATGTGGCAACTAACTCTGATTTGAAAATGCCACTTCGGTCTCAGTCACAACTGTCTACTACATACATAATTGCATCTGTGTTTGAATAACAACGTCTCCAGTATGGCCTGATACTTCCCTGTCCTCCTAAGTCCCACACTTGGAATTTAAGGTTTTTGTATGTCAATGTCTCTACATTAAATCCAATGGCAGGAATAGTAGCAATGATTTCTCCAACCTGTAATCTGTAAAAAATTGTGGTTTTTCCTGCCCATCTAATCCCAAAATTAAAATCCTCATTTCTCGAGTTCCAAACAGACTGGGAAAAATACTTGAGAAAAAGCCACCCATGATGAAGGGCCTGTCCGCCCTTGCTGATTCTCAGAGACAGGCCCCACCTCAGCAGCCATTCCTGTTCAAGTCCTGCCGCTGCCACCTCCGCTGGCCTTGGCCCCCAGCTGCAGCTCTGAGGCGGCTTCTTCGAAAACCTGGTCGGCCAGCAACTTCCATGTCGGACTCCAGGCAGGGTCAGGCCCGAGGAACCGCCTATTTTTTATTTCAATAAATTTAGGGGGTACAAGTGGTTTTCTGTCACATGGATGAATTGTACGGTGGAGAAATCTAAAACAATATTGATTATCTCACAGTATCTGTGGTCTGAGAGCCTGAAATCAGTGGTTCCGGCTCAGGGTCCCTCATGAGGTGGCAGTCAGGATGTTGACACAGGCTGCAGTCACACGAAGGTTTGGCTCATTCACATGGCTGTTAGCAGAAGGCTCAGTTACTCACTAGGTGGGCCTCTCGTAGGGTTGTCTCAGGGCATGACATTCCTGTGCTCCTGGAATGGGCCCTTCAGGAGAGAAAGAGAGTAAGCAGGAAGTCAAAGTAGCTTCTGTGACTAGTCTCCAACTTTGCACACAATGACTTCCACTTTATTCTTCAGAGACAGGTCGTTCAATCCAGCTCACACTCAAGGGAAGAGGCTCTTCCTTTTGAAGGGAGAAGTATCCAAAAAAATAATGAACACTTAAATCCTATACACTAGATGTGTCCCTGAGACTGCTATAACAAAGTACCACAAACTAGGTGGTTTAAACAACAGGGATTTATTGTCTCACATTTCTAGAGGCAAGAAGTAAGTCCAAGATCAAGGTGTCAGAGCAGGGTTTGTTTTTTCTCTGGCTTGTGGGAGAGAATCTGTTCCAGGCCTCTTTTGTAGCTTCTCACAGCTTTGGGCAACACTTGGCTTGCAGATGGCCACCTTCTGCCTGTGTCTTCACACGGTTTTCCTTCTCCACGTGCCTGACTCTGTGTCCAAATTCCCTGTTTTTGTAAGGGCTAGTGTCATATTGGAGTAGGGCCCATCCTAATGACCTCAATTTAACATGGTTACCTCTGTAAAGACCCTATTTCCAAGGTCACATAGAACATATGGGGTTTAGGACTGTAATATCTTTTGGTGGGACACAATTCAACAAGGTAATGGTGATGCTCTTACTCTGATCTAATCTACTCCCCAGTTATGCTGATGAGAAACGTAGGGTTCCATAAGCTACACGAACCACCAAGTGTCAAAGAATGAGTCAGTGGTAGGGATGGGATTAGAACTCTGACTACTTGAGCCATAGTTAATTCACTTTTCATGAACCACCCAGTGTTTGGTCATCTTTGATCCAAAGTTCGCTGGAGATCTGTGGGACCTGTTAACCTTTGTGTTTTCCCTAGGCTAAAGATTTTCATATTGATTCACCAAGTTCTGCAGTTCCAGGGATGCTTTCCAGGAATCCTTTAAAGGTGAAGGCAGGGGATCAATTTTGTGGGGCCTACATCATTCAGAATTTAAGCTACGCACACTGGAGCGGGGAGACAGGGAGAGAAAGTGATAAAGGAGACAGGAATAAGGAAACGAGGTACAAGGAACACAGGAAAAAAATAACAATCGTGCCAATTTACACCCCTGCCACAACCTGCCACAATGTACAGTGTCAGTCAGAGTGAGATGGAGGGTGAAAATCAACTCTTCCTGTTAGATGTATATATAACATATTTGTGGTATTTCAAGAATCATAACAAAATGCACACCTATGGATTCACCAGTCATCAAGAGATAAAGAACATCATCAAGGCATCGGTGCCCTGTACCCTGTTCTAGGCATCTCTCTCCCTCCTCCCAGGAGTATTTACTATACTGAATTTTGTGTTTATCATTCTTGTGCTTTTCTTTATGGTTTTACTACATAGGGATAAACTCTTAAACAATATCTTGCTTAGTTTTGCCTACTTTTGAACTTTATGTAAATGGAATCCTATTGTGTGTGTACATCTGTGACTTTCCATGTTTTGCTTCCCCTGGTGAAATTTATCCATGTTCATATGCGTAGCCAATGCACACCCATTGCCACTGCTGTGTGGTACTTTCTCACCCATCCATCTATCCTCCTATCCATAAACAGGTTATTTTTGTTGTTACCAAAACAAACAAAAAAAAAACGTTGCTAGGAACATTCTTAGAAATGTCTCCTACTGCACTGTGCAAGACTTTCTGCAGGGTATATACCTGGGAATGTAACTGATAGATTGTGGGTGTGCTCTTATTAAGTTTAGTAGGTCATTGATTAGTTGGTTGATTTTCATGAGTGTTGTACCAATTTAAACTTCTGTCAGCAGCATCTAACAGTGCCTGCTACCCCATACTTCAACAAAACTTTGTGTTAGTCCAACATTTTGACTCTCCTGATGTTTACCTTACAAGCTGACTTTAGAACCAAACCCCCACATTAGACATGACCCCACCATATTAGACTTTTGCTACCTAGGTTGCCTCATGCCCACCACTTAATAAGTGCTCAATAAATGAGAAAAAACGAAAGGAATCTAAGCTTTAGTCATTTGGTAAACTACAGATTTTTTTTTCATATTTTAAATGTTTATCAGCACATTCCAATTTTTCATTCTGTCTCCAAATTATGTACCTGATGTCAACCTACAGAAGAGTATTTTTCCCCAACTCAGAGGCTACCCAGGAAATTTAATCCAGTAAAACAAGTGTTGCCCCCAGAGGTGGAAAATGTACTACATTTGCATTACTATAGAGTCATACATATATGGCTTAACAATGGGGATATATTCTAAGAAATGTGATCTTGTGTGATTGTATCATTGTGTGTCATTGTGCGATGTTTGTGTAAGTACATATCATACACTTGATCTTAGCCGAAAGGCTGAGAAGTGATGTGTAAGTACACATTATACAGTGTACTTACAAAAACCTAGTTGGTATACCCTACTTACTATACAGCGAGGCTATACGATATGGCCAATTGCTCCTAGGCTACAAACCTGTACAGCCTGTTACTGTACTGAATACTGTAGGCATTGGTAACACAGTGATATTTACGTATCTTAACAACGTACAACAAAAATATGACATAAGAGATAAAGAAGAAATGTACACCTGCAGAAGGTACTTACCATGAATGGAGCTTGCAAGACTGGAAGTTGCTCTGGGCAAGTCAGTGAGTGAGTGGTGAGTGAATGTGAAGGCCTAGGACTTTACTGTATACTAATATAGACATAAACAATACTGTACCCATAGGCTACACTAAATTTATAAAAACAATTTCTTTCTTTAATAATAAATTAACCTTAGCATACTGTAACTTTTTTACTTGATAAACTTTTCAATTTTTTAAATTTTTTGACTCTTGTAACAACACTTAGTTTAAAACACAAACACATTGTGCAACTGTACAAAAATATTTTCTTTCTTCATATCTTTACTCTCTAAGCTTTTTCTATTTTTAAAATTTTTCATTTTTATATTTTACTTTTTAAACTTTTTTGTTAAAAACAAAGATGCAAACACACAAGTCACACAACTATGTCTAGTCCTTCACAGATCCACGATCATCACTGTCACTGTTTTCCACTTCCACATCTTATCCCACCGGAAAGTCCTCAGGGGGCAATTAACATGCATGGAGCCATCATCTCCTATGATAACCGTGCCTTCTGGAATAACTTGTGAAGGACCAGCCTGAGGCTTTTTACAGTTAACTTCTTTTTTTTTTATAAGTAGGAGCACATTTTAAAATAATGATAAAAGTATAGTATGTAAATACATAAACCAGTAACAGTTGTTTATTATCAAGCATTACGTACTATATATAAATGTATGTGCTAGACTTTCCTATGACTAGCAGAGCAGGTTTGTTTACACCGGCATCACCACAAACACATGAGTTATTGCAGTGTTTGTCCTCAGTACGTGTAGCCTGTGCATTACACAGTTAAGAAAATGCAAGAGTGAGGGCCAGGGAACCTAGAGTGAGTGGTTTGGCAACTGCTAGAGGAAGATCCTGACCTGGATCCAGAAGAATGCGGGAAGTTAGAGAGGAGGGGAGAACCCATGCTAGGAAGCAGGCTGACAGGAACCAAGGCTTGGCGTCCGTTCGAGCACGAGAGAGGACGCGCCGGAGCGGACTGGGGCTAGAGAACCATGAAGTCCCAGGGGGAGGGAAGGAGGTGCGGCCGGCTACGCAGCCAAGGTTCAAGGACAGCCCGCTCAAGGGGCAGCAATGGGCATGGGAAGGAAGAGTTGGTTAAAGTGCCATGCGGAAGCGAGTACCAAGATGACTTGGAGAGAAACTGAATCCAAATGGGAAGACGACAGGTTAAGCTTAATGACATTGGCCAGGGGGTGGAGTCTGACACGCCCCCTGGGCTCCACGCACCCAATCAACGACGAGCCGCCCCTGGCCGCAGGACACGCCTCCTGATCTTAAAGCCGGGGAAGCTTTTTCTCCCGACAGCCTCGGGAACCCGGCGCCCGTCAGCGCCTGCGCAGTCCCCAGGCCCCTCTCCCTCACCCCTCCTGGCCGGGGTTTCCCACTGCCAACATGGCGGCTCCCTGTGTGTCCTGTGGCGGAGCAGTTTCCTACCGGCTCTTTCTCGCGGGTAGGGGTAGCCTCGCCCGGAGGCACGGCCACTGGAAAGCTGCGGCAGCTGAGTTGCAGACAGGTACTGGATCCCAGGTAAGGCCCGGGAGAACTGGAAGCGGAGGTCTCTGTAGCGCGAGGATGTGAAGCCGGCGCCGCCACCTTCCCTCAGTGTCTGCTGTGCCCTCAGGCGGAGACCCTAGGGTCTTAGGTATTTAGTAGCGGTCTGAGGTTGGGGGTGAGGAGGTGGGTGCAGAAACACGTCGCAACGGGGGAAAGGAAGTCTTGTTGTTAAGCTGTTTTTGGGTTCTCAGTTGTGACCCTTACTAGCATGCTTCCTCCTGTATACCAATGTTGTGGTATGCATGTTTCACAGTAACGCCTAGATAAAATTGCAAATATCTGTGTCCTAAATTTGGGGAAGAGGAGGCAGTCTTACTCGTGAATGGCCAAACTTTTAAGATTGGATTGCATGTATACTTATGGATATCGGGGATCTTCAGTGTACTGTGAGATTTACAGAGGTAAATACAGAAGATCACCGAAGTGCAATGCCTAATTCAGACTAGAGTGGTAGAGGCTAGAGTGATTATCATGGGGAGCTTCCCAGAGAAGGTGATAGTGAAGTGCAGTTTTCAGCAGCAGTTAGAAATCATATAAAAAACGAGAGGTATTCTGTTCTTGGAAGGTGTAATAAGTGCATAAAGATATAGAGATATAGAGTAATAGTGGGTAACAGGCAACAATAAGTAATTGGTTATAGCATATGGTTTTGTTGAGAGAATGGTGAAAGACAGGCTGGAAAGTTTGGCAGGGGTCAGAGTATGGGTCTGTTTTGCTGTGCTATGGTAGTTGAATTTTTTTTTACCTATGACAAAAGAAAATAGTGTTGACGTTATGAGCAGTGAACAGTTCCCTTCCATGATGTACTACAAAGGTTACCCATGAATTCTTAAATCCTCTATCAATACAACTTAATATAGGAATGCTAGTTTTGCTTTCTGTAATATTTATGATTTTTATAATAAGGGAAAATAGACCAATTGCAATTCTGAAAAATATTACTATATAAAATATTGATAAGATGTCTTATTTTTTTTGAGACAGAGTCTCACTCTGTTGCCCAGGCTAGAGTGCCATGGCGTCAGCCTAGCTCACAGCAACCTCAAACTCCTGGGCTCAAGCGAGCCTCCTGCCTCAGCCTCCCGAGTAGCTGGGACTACAGGCATGTGCCACCATGCCTGGCTAATTTTTTCTATATATTTTTTTAATTGGCCAATTAATTTCTTTCTATTTTTAGTAGAGATGCAGTCTCGATCTAAAGGGCTGGTTTTGAACTCCTGACCTTGAGCGATCTGCCCGCTTTGGCCTCCCAGAGTGCTAGGATTACAGGTGTGAGCCACTGTGCCCGGCCCATAAGATGTCTTCTTAAATTTTGCTTTTTACTAAGCACTTTCTTAATGCTTAAGTGTTCCGCTTTTACTGAGCTAATATCTCCTTGTTGATATGGACTGTCTGATACCTGCTATCATTTAACATTTAATAGCCTAACTTACATGTTTTGCTTCCACTGTAAACATGTTTCCATTTCTGTCTAAAGTATCTGTTCTTTTTATCTCTCATGGACTCCTGGAGGTCATAATAATATTTATCACAGCATTCCATTGGTCTACAGTAGGGTCTTAGTAAATTTGATTGGTAAATGGCTAAAACCACTTTGAAAAACAAATTTTAAAATTGACTTGCATTTGTATCAGATGCTTTATACAGCTCTGTAAATTAGTTATGCTCCCCAATAATTTTTGAATGTATGTTTTAATCTCAGTTTATTAGCAATGGAAAAGAAAACCCCTTTGGTAGGATATGTTGTTCCCTTTGAGAGCTCACCCTGTCCTTTAAGGATAGAATTTAGTGTGTTCCTCATTGCTTTAATTATGGAAAATATCTCTACATTAAAATTTGTGTTTCCTTATGTAGCAATTTAAAATTTCTTATGTAAAGACAGCTTAATAATAGATGCTGCCATCATTCCAACCTGTTTTCCTTATAAAACAAGATAAGTAAACTTTCTTATACTGTGCTTCATATGCTATGCTTCGTTGTTGTAATTAGGATGATGAATGTATTAGTTATTTATTGCTGCATAACAAATTACCCCCAGACAACAGACAAAAACTTGTTATCTCACAGTTTTTGTGAGTCAGGATCCCAGGCATACCTTGCTGGGTGCTCTTGCTCAGGATCTCATAAAGCAGCAGTCCAAGTGTTAGCTGGAGCTACAGTCATCTCATGGGTGGGGGTGGGGGACAGATCCACTTCCAAGCTCACTCTATGCTATTGTTAGGATTTAGACCCTCACAGGGGATTGGGCTGAGGGCCCAGTTCTTTGCTGGCTGTTGGCTAGAGCCCTCCCTCACCTCTTGCCAGTGGGCCTCTCTGTAGGGAAGCTCATCAGGCTTCCCATAGGTTGATCAAGAGAGGGTGAGCAAGAAGGGAGACAGAGTCTTTTTGTAACCTAATCTCAGAAGTGATCACTGGGCTCTATCTTAGAAGTTGCCTGCAACAGTGCAAAACCCACATATACTTCTTCTGTTGTTACCTAAATGTCTCATGTATTTAGGTCCTTCCCCTATAGTTGGTTTGTAAACCTCTTGCAGAGAAAAATAACGTAACCTTTGTTATCCCTGCTATGATGCCTACTGTGTCTGCAGATAGTTCATAGACACTTACTATTTGTTTTTTTAATTAAACATGTGAAGAGTTCTTATATAGGTATGTGTGGGTACATACATGTGTGCACATATATGTACATATGAACATCTGCTATGTTATTCTTTTTGTCAAATAGGATTAGTAGCTTGAAGAAAACTACGTCTTTACCATGCTTTGTTTCCTTACCCCATTATCGCAACATTCTTATTAACATCACTCAATTCTGCTTAACAATTATTTCTGTTAAAATTTAGTACAGATCCTGGCCCATAGTAGTCACTCAAATTTGTTAAATGAACTTATATAATAATTTATATTTTAGCATTTTATTATGGAAAAAATCAAGCTTATACCAAAATAGAATAATATAATGAACTCCGTGGATCTGTCAACCGGCTTCAACAATTGTGAATTGTTTCATTTCTTGTTCCAGTCTTGTTGCATTTCTCTTTCCCTACTACCCCCAAGAGTCATTTAATGTAAACTCAGACATTCTGCTATTTTACTTTTTAGATACTTGAATATGCATCTCTAACAGATAAAGATTTTTTTAAAAGAATTAGCTTCCATGCCACTACCATATTTAACAGAATGAACAATAATTTCTTAATATCATCTATTACCTATTCAATGTTCAAATTTCCCTCATTTTCCAATAACTTTTTATAGTTGGTTTGTTTTAATCGAGATTCAAACAAAGTCCATACATTTTATTTGATTGGTAAGTACATTAAGTCTCTTAATGTCTAGCAGATTGTGGAATGAATATAAATGGTGAATTTTGCTTAAATAATATGGTGGATTTTTATGTTTGTTGAACGTAACATCCGTTTCCCCCTCATAGCAGCACCCCAGTTTCCTGAGGAGGAATTAGTTCTTTCCCGGAAGACCTAGTTATAGTCTAGAATAATCTGGGGCTCCTGACCCAAGGTATTCCTATCAGATGTTTCTTCCCTTGAGATCTTTTCTTTTTAGACCAGTTGCTATTTTGAAAATTATTACTATATAAAATATTGATAAAATGTCTTCTTTTTATTTTTATTTTTTTGGAGACAGGGTCTCACTCTCTTGCCCGGGCTAGAGTGAGCACTGTGGCATCAGCCTAGCTCACAGCAACCTCAAACTCCTGGGCTCAGTCAATCCTCCTGCCTCAGCTTCCCGAATAGATCGGACTACAGGCATGTGCCACCATGCCCGGCTAATTTTTTCTATATCTCTTTAGCTGGCCAATTAATTTCTTTCTATTTTTAGTAGAGACAGGGTCTCACCTTTGCTCCGGCTGGTTTTGAACTCTTGACCTTGAGTGATCCTCTTGCCTTGGCCTCCCAGAGTGCTAGGATTAGAGGCATGAGCCACCATGCCTGATCTTGAGAGCCCTTTCTAAATGAACAACAGTAAAAATGTTTATAAATATGTTTAAACTTCAATTATGTTAAAACTAGGAAAGCTGCCACCTCTTGTCACAAACTCTGGAGATAAAGACAGATACAAAATTTTAAATCAAATGAAGAAATGAGTCTTCAAGCTAATAATCATCTCTTTTGCTTGAGAAGATGCTAAAATGTTATAGGAACAAAAGAAGAAAAGGAACAATGTGGAAGAAACAGATTAAAAATGCAGAGGGATATTTACTCAACAAAATGGAAGAATTGTGTTTACCACAACTACTTCACACTATCAGGGACATTTAAAGAAAAATGGTTGGATGAGGGAAGATCTTTGAAACAAGATAAGAAGATAAGATTAAAAGAAACTGTTGAGGCAAGAATTTTTAAGATAGACCAGTGATATAAAAAGTGAAAAATTCAGAGTGGCTGCAATAAGCAAAATTGACATTGCAAAAAGAGGGAAAAAAACATAGAGTAAAGATTTAAAAATCATTTGGAATGCAGAAATAAGGAATGAGACTAAGAGAAGCTAATGTATACTGTAGAGAACAGAAGAACAGATAATTGCCATGACTGACGAAGGGAGCAGAATAACTTTCTGAAGTTGATAGGAGAAATACATTTAAACATTTTGTTCAGAAACATATAATTAGCCACTAGTAAAATAAGAGCAGGCTGTATACTGTCTAAATTGCCAGTTAAAGATAAATTTTTAAAAGATGAAACAAAACTTCCATATAGCAAAAGAAGAAAGATAGGAAGGAAGAATAAAAAATATAAAGATAAAATAAGATGAATTGTAAGACAGACTAACAATTAAAACCTGTGTAAGTGGGATAATTTCATCTATTAAAAACTCAAATTGAGCCAAAAAAAAAAAAAAACCCAAACCTATAATGGCTTTAAATTTAAATGAAAAAGATGGACAGTGATATTCCAGGGAAATGTAAATAGAAGGTTGAAAGCATTGCAATATTGTGACCCAACAGAATTGAAATCAAGATAGAAGTATTATATGAAAATGGAAAACTTTGTAATGCTGAAGAGTACAATCTGCCGCTAAGACGTAACTTTCTGGAACTAAATAGTGCATTGACTATACCACTGAAACATACAAAGGAAATCTATAGGAAAAGAAAACATAATTGACAAGGAATATATTACGGATATTGTATGAATGCAGATTCTCCTGGCTCACATCCAGTATGAATGGATACTTAAAATTTTTCTCTAATTTTTTTCTTTTAGTTTTTCTGACTAGGCTTTACAACCACTGTATCCTTTCTGTTTGAATATGAAGTATTCGGTCCATCAAACTTTGCCCTCAGCAGACCATCTCATCTCCTGTTTCACAAATAGTGGCCAAAAGACAAATAGCCTTGACTTTCTGCCTGCTCTGCCTCATCTACGAACTGTTTCTTTTCAGAGTAGAAGAGACACTTCTCATACTAACACCAGTGCTGGCCATCTCCCTTGCTACTCTAGTGGTGTCAACATCTTGTCTCATGCGGATTGTTAACAGACCTGTCTCTCAAGCTCAGGTCTTTCCTGTGCACACACCCCAAAGCCATCTGCTTCCTGTACTTCTGTATCCTGGATGTCCATCAAACATTTCAAACTCATCATTCCCCAAACTGAGCTTACCACTTTCCTCCCTGCCTTTGCTCTTCCTCCAGAATTCCTTACTTCTGTAAATAGAGCCTTATTCACTGAAAGGCTCATTTCTCCTTCTGAGGGCTGCAGCTGGTGATTGGTGGGAAGTGTAGTGGTAGTTAACCTAAAAGAATATCTTCAAGATTTTGTTTGAATTGTGGGCTCACCTGTATTCTGATTTTTTTTGGCTGTGGACAAAAACATTTTGACACTTTTATTTACAAAACTAGCCATGTACTCATCCTTTTGGTAATATAACATTTGGGAGAATTCCTTCTACTCTATGACTGCTACTTTTTGGCCCCAAGTCATACCTTTGCCATCATTTGGAGGTGAAAAAGTCATTGTGTCTTCACTTTGAATATGGGAAGCAGCATTCTCCATTGCTCAAAGAAGACATAGAATCATAAAAAACAAATTTAGGCTGGATGCAGTGGCTGATGCCTGTAATCCCAGCACTTTGGGAGGGCGACGTGGGAGGATCACTTGAGGCCAGTAGTTAAGACCAGCCTGAGCAACATAGTAAGACCCTGTCTCTACAAAAAAATTTTAAAACATTAGCCAGGCATGGTGGAGCACACCTGTAGTCCTAGCTACTCAGAAGGCTGAGGTGGGAGGATTGCTTGAACCCAGGAGTTCAAGGCTGTGGTGAACTATGATGGCATCACTGCCTGGGCTACAGAGGAAGACCCCACCTCTAGAAAAAAAGTTAAAAACCCTGGAAAACAATAAAAAACATAAGGGTAAAACTACTAGGGTGGGGAATTGGTGCTGGCATTGCTTGGCTATGGGCAGGAGGAGCAGGGGAATGAAAACAGGATATGTCTATAAAAGAACAGAGTACACAGAAGCAAGTTGCAGTCATGCTTTTACTCATCCACAGTAACACTGTCTTTACAAAGCATTGTAAGAAAATGTAGTTGTTGATTAAGAATATATTTTAAAAGGAGAAGCTCCTCTTTAAATTGCCCTTTCTTACCCAGTAAAGAATAAGAAGAAACTATTCACTGTTTTAATTCAGAAGAGTTTAAGAACATAATTTTGACCATTAATTGGGTACTGTAATATTTGTCCTGTATTTCTTCTTATATTTTCTATTGTAACTATAGTAACAAATTATTCTTTAGAGTCATCTGAATTTAGGATTCTCAGAGGTGCTGGTGGATGGTGTATGTGTGAGAGAGATTTTTATGTTTATGCAAAGGGAAATAAGTGGATTACTGAGATTGCAGCTTTAAAGTGTGACTATTGCTTTAAGAATGTCTAGAATTGCTGGGGCAAGGATGACCACAGATTTAAGATCTTAAGAAAAGCGCGGTGGCTCACGCCTGTAATCCTAGCACTCTGGGAGGCCAAGACGGGTGGATCACTCAAGGTCAGGAGTTCGAAACCAGCCCTTTAGAGCGAGACCCTGTCTCTACTAAAAATAGAAAGAAATTAATTGGCCAACTAAAAATATATAGAAAAAAATAACCGGACGTGGTGGCACATGCCTGCAGTCCCAGCTACTTGGGAGGCTGAGGCAGAAGGATCGCTTGAGCCCAGGAGTTTGAGGTTGCTGTGAGCTAGGCTGACGCCCTGGCACTCTAGCCTGGGCAACAGAGCGAGACTCTGTCTCAAAAAACAAAAAACAAAAAAAAAAGAAAAGATCTGTTCTAGTTATATTTAGCTACTGAATATAGATAAATGTCATTTGAAAACATTTTTCTGGTTCTTCAGCACATTTTATTGAAGGTGAAATATTATTGCCTTGGAGAGAAATTCCTAATGCCACAGCATAAAAGGACCAGCAGCAACAAGTGTGATGTAATTACTGACACTTAAGATATGAAAGCTCTTGTTTTTACGGCTAGTATGTTGAACCGAATTAATAATAATAAACCTTCTCAGTGTTTAGTGAAACAGTTTTTTATTTTATCAGTTTAATATAAGACTGTGGAATGAAGTGTCAAGCTAAGCTAAACCTATTACTTTAAGACATTTAAAAATAGACTTGTGTTTTTACCCTCACAAACAGGGTGCATACCGAAGTATATGCCCATTTTCTCCCAGATCTACTGCTTGCTAGTTTCTGACTACAGGTGCATTTGCTTCTTTTTAAGAGAGTGGCATTTTACCCTTTATTCCACATGTCAAATATCACAACTCACTGGCATTGACCAATCAGTATCAAATGGATGTTTATAATAGGTTAGGTGGTAGCATACCACTTACAGGTATTTTTGGTTTTAATGTGTTGAAATGTTAGTAGTTTAAACTACTTTGTAACCAAGATTTTGAGCAGGGGACAAATTCTTAACAACTTTCTTAACTGGCCTTTTACTTTGTTTCTGGACTCCTGCAACCAAGTACCATAATAAAAAAGACAATTACGTGAATATCCTATTTTATTTAGAGACAATGGCCAGTAAGATCAATTTTTAATTTAAAATATCTTCTTTTCTTTCCATTTATATTTTCTATTAGGTATTAAGGCTAAGACACACTGCAGTTGTAACAACAAAGAAAAATGTTGCAGCTTCAAGACGTGAAACTTACACAGAGGCTTTTATTAAAAAGCAAATTGAAGAGTTCAACTTAGGAAAGAGACATTTAGCCAACATGATGGGAGAAGACCCAGACACTTTTACCCAAGAGGATATTGATGTAAGTATAGTTACTCTGTTGTAAAAGTAATTGCTGTAGAGTTTTAGATATTGAAAGGACTTTTCTTCAGTGTGAGCCCCTTAGCACTGTGTAAGTTTTAATCAAACTGTCAGAATAAGGAAAAAAAATGTTACTGTACGTTGCAAGTTGGAGCCCTGGTTTCAAGGAGAGATTCCAGTGTAGCAGAAGTACTACAAAGCATGGTGAATTTTTGATTTTAACTAGAAATGGTTACTTTTTGGGATTCAAGGTCATAGGAGCCACTGTGAATGCTTATGCTGTATTTGGAAACATTTATTCTGTTGTATAGTCTTAGACTCAGCTTTCTAACAAAATGATAAAACATGGTAATAGAAATAGTCAAGTTTACAGGAAATCCCATAAATAGACCTTGGCCTAGTATTTTCATCAACTTAAATTTATATTTCAGTTTTCAAAATGAGGGTATGTTCTAGGTGACTTGAGAATTAGGATCAGAATTTTGACCAGTTCCACTCTCGAATTATATTCCTGATAAAAGTAATAATACTTTTTTGCTAGATGCCTCAAGGTAGCTAGTAAAGGAACTTAAATTTAACAACTTTGAAACTTGTCCTAATTTTTTAAAAGTAACATCTAACATCCCCTGACACTTTATATTTAACTGAAGAATAGCATCTTCATGTATAATAGATTTAACATTTTCATATGATTTTAATTATATTATTATTTTTAATCATTTTATGCATTTTAGTTTAATTCCCATCTTTTTGTATACATTTCAATATGAAAGTAAATATAAATAGTATAAATGGTACTGAGGTGTTACTTGAAGGCCCCAGACCAAGGTTTTTGTCTCAGCCAGAAGGATTTCTTATTACCCTTCTGGGTTAGGTGATTTAGAGTTATGGACTTTGTAGCTGCTGTCCTTTTTTGAATCTTATGGTAATCTGGATGGTATTGGGGGATATTAAAAAATCTGCATTTTATAACACCTTAATTATATTTTCTTTTAAGAGTTTTATAGTTTCATCTCTAACATTTAAGTCTTTGATCCATTTTGAGGAAATTTTTGTATACAATGTGAGATAGGAGTACAGCTTCATTCTTTTACATGTGGACATTTATTTGTCCAAGCATTATGTATTGGAAAGACTACTGTTTTCCCATTGAATCCTTCTGTCACCCTTACTGAAAATCAATTGACTGTAAAAGTGAGGGGTTATTTCTGGACTCTCAGTTTTATCCCATTGATCTATTAATGTTTATCCTTATGCCAATATCACTCTGTCTTGATTACTGTAGCTTTTGTAGTAAATTTTGAAATTGGGAAGTGCATATACTCCTACTTTGTTCATTCTTTCTGAGATCATTTTGGCTATTCTGTGCTCCTTCAATTTCCATATGAAATTTTAGGATTGGCTTGTCAATTTCTTCAGTGAACCAGCCAGGATTTTGATAGGGATTTTGCTGAATCTCTAGATCAATTTTAGGAGTATTGCCATCTTAATGGTAAGTCTTCTAGTTTCTGAACATGGGGTGTTCTTCTATTTATTTAGATCTTCTTTAATTTCTCTCAGTGATGTTTTGTAGTTTTCAGAGTCTAAGTTTGCTACTTTGTTAAATTTGCTCCTAAGCATTAAGTTCTTTTTTAAAAAATGCTATTGTAAATAGAATTATTTTCTTAGTTTTATTTTAGGATTTTTTATTGCAAGTGTATACAGTTGATTTTTGCATATATTTTTGTATGTTGGTTTTGAATCTTCAACCTTGCTGAACTCATTACTAATCCTCATAGTTTTTTAGTGGATTCTTTGGTATTTTCTATATGTAGGATATTGTCACCTGCAAATAGAAATAGTTTCACTTTTTTTTTTCCCCCAATCTGGATACCTTTTACTTCTTTTTCTTACCTAAATGCCCTGGCTGGAACCTCTAACAATGTTGAGTAGAAATGACAAGAGTGGACATCCTCACCTTGTTCCTGTTTATAGGGGAGAACATTCAGTCTGTAACCAATAAATGTGATGCCATGGATTTGTCATAGATGCTCTATCAGGTTCAATAAATTCCTTTACATACCTGGTTTGTTGAACTTTTTTCTTGTTTTTGTTGCTGATGTTTTTATCACAGAATAGTGTTGGATATCGTCAAATGCTTTTTCTGCTTTTTGATGATCGTGTGGTTTTTGTTTTTCTATTTGTATGATGTATCGCATTAATTGATTTTTGGATATTAAACCAACCTTGTGTTCATGAGATAAATCCCACTTCATCAGTATGTGTAATCCTTTTTATATCTTTCTGGGTTTGGTTTGCTTTGCTAACATTTTGTTGAGGATTTTCTCTCTAATTGATAATTGGTTTGTAGTTTTCTTGTACTATCTGTCTGATTTTGATACAAGAGTAATAATGCCTCATAGAATGAGTTGGGAAATGTTCTTTCTTCTTCTGTTTTTGGAAGAGTTTGTGAAGAATTCATATTAATTATTCCTTAAGTGTTTGATTGTGAAGCCATCTGAGCCTATGCTTTTCTTTGTGGGTAGTTTTTCTTGTTGTTTGTTTTTATTGTTTGCTTTTAAAAATTATCCCCCCCCCCTTGTGGCCTGTGTGTCCCTGAGCAACTGTTCTCAGCAGGAGGCTCTCACTACCCAACCAAGTTTACCTCTGAGGTGTTTTGAGCAGCTCTTAACTACCTTTTTGAATGTACATGGGGCATGCTTAGCTTATTGAGAGAAGCAGAATCATTCAGCAGTTTTGTTATTCTATCTGAAGAGATAAGCATTTTCACACCGTAAGTATTAAAAATGAATTATGTTGTTTGGAGTGGTTAGTTCATTGCTTGGATGTTTACTCAGAATATTTGGGATGTTAAAATTATTTTCATGAGGATTTAATTTATGCAGAGTAGACATGGCCTATGATTTAATTCAATTACCTAGTTAAAATTCTAGGCTCACTCTAATTTTTATATAGATAAATTAGGCACTATTATATTCAGATTAAACCATTAGTTATTTTATATAGTTTAGAAACTAGTTTTTCCATACTAGTTATCCAGTTACTGAAATAATGATAGCCAAAACCATTTATGGAGTACATTTAAGCAAAAATATTTAAGATTTAAAACAATTCTTTAAAAAAATTTTGTCAAAATGTTTACAAAAGGTACACATTGGTGACTCCTTAATATTATTTAGAGATATCTAAAAGTATCCTATAGCTTAGTGAATACATTGTCATTCCATCAGGTAGAAACAAATTTTTAACAATATATTTAGTTCTGGCTCTTGAAATATAAATTATTTTCCACAGAAGATAATTGTGGCTGTATTGTTAAAACTTTATGTATTATATGTATATGGTAAAAGTAACTTGATGTCATTTTATGTGGTTATGCAAACAGATATTGTAAAAATCTGCTTTTAGATTTAGCCAAGTAAATAATAAAATCATGATTTAATATGAAAAAACATCCAATTGCTTCTTTAAAATATGTAGACTCTTCTAAAATGAAGTAGAATGTCTTGTGTTGAGAAATGCCTAGCGTGTAGAACCTTGTTATTGCATTGATTCTTTTCTTTTAAAAAATTCCTTACAGTTGAAGTGATGTTTTAGAAAGATGCAGGACCTGGGATTAGGAGATTCCTTGCATTGTCACTAACATTGTAATGTTGAGCAAGTCACACCTCTGTCACTTGATTTTCTCATCTCTAAAATAATAATACATGCTCACCTATCTCAGAATATAGCTAAGAAGCATGTGATTAATGCTGTGTGCTGTTATTCTCATTACTATTAACAGTAATAAATACAATCTACCATAACTGGAATCATTCCCTAGTTCTCTAATTTACTTTGTCACGCAAATCTTCCATGCCACCTGAGACAGAATGTTGGAGAGAATAATCTGATATAGTGTTGAGTACATTGATTCATCACTGATTGATTTAAAGGGGAGATAACCTTATCTCCTGCAGGTATATTGTCTCACCTGGCTCGGTATCTAAAAGCTCATATGAAAATAAGCGTTAACCGTATTCCTCAACACCAGTGACATAATTCTGCTGCGCTAGACTTTGCTGCAAATGATTGATCGGCTTCACTGAGTCTCACATTTTATATCAATTAACTCTTTTGACACTTTAGTAAATTTAGTGGACCCCCTTTGGCATTGCATTTTATTAAATTTGGCAGACTCCCTTTGGCAGCTGAATAGATGTAAAAACAAAAGAGGGCAGTGACAACTAACTGTTACCAAAGAATTGAAATTATATACCCATACAGTTCCTGTTTTCATTTATGTTTTTAAACCATTGTTTTTTAAAAAGGTTCAGCAGGGTATATAAACTGAAAAAGAGACAAAATGGCTGATGAGTCAGTATTTCCATGCTGAAAAAAATGCTTAGTTATTTCTAAAGACAAAAATAAATAACTCATCCAAAATCAAGAAAATATTTTAAGCTTCTGTTGCAATTGCTGTTATATATTTAAAAGTCATAATGCTTTTTAATATGCTTGGCTTTTAATATATAAATTAAAAGTAGATACGGTAGCTTTTCTCTTATTTAATTGATCAGGAAATATGATATTCCACAAAAGTAAATTTTCCAGATAAGGGAAACCTATTTTTAAGTGTTATTTGTAAGAAAACTACTACTACATACTGAAAACCTCTCATGTATGTATGAGATGCTATCTAAGAACCAGATAAATGTTACCACATTTTAATCTTTGTAAAAACCTTATGGGGTAGGTATCTTTTTTTATTGTTGATGATACCAAGGCTGTAAACGGTCTTTCTGTAGCCAAAGACTGTGTTTTTTCCATACTTTGGAAGATTAATTTTTTGGATAACATTTTTCGAAATAAGTTGCACTCTCCCCAGCCTTATTAGTTTAGCAGGATATGGTGAGCATAATTTAACCTTACAAAGCTTTAAGATTTTCCTCTTTAGTGTGGTTGTTAACCCCTGACTGTGGCTCACAGCACATATCTGTCCATGTACTGAATGGACTGGCTATGCTGTGTATTATTGATTCTTGTCATCTCTCTTGTTGTCAAGATGGCTTATGTCTGTGTGTCTGCCTCTAGACGCCCTCATCTGTCTTCCAATCTTCTGGCATAACTAAAATTGTTAGGCTTGTGAATTAAAACTGAGAGCCATTGGACCTGTATGAGGACCTATATGCCCTTCCTACTAAGTAAATCCATGAATTTATGTAAACTATTGCAGCTCTTCTAGGTCTTTTTCATTGATTTCTAGGTTTACAACCTTACTTCAGAGGGTTGAGTTTAAATAGAATTTTGGTGTCACTTAATACAGTGTACATAATTTATGTGTGAAAATTATACCTAGCTAATCTTATACTAGTGTTTCCTTAGTTTAATAAGCCTTGTTAAAAAGTACAATTTGGTTGATAAAATAAAGAGAAATACGACAGATAACATTTTTGAATAAAAATAATTCTGCTTGTTACTATTGATATTTATTTTAAAGTTATATAATTTAGAAGGGTTATTAAGGCTACAGGATTGTATATCTGTTGTAATTTTTTTTCAAAATTAATTTGCTCTAATTGATGCTCAATATTTTTATTAAATTTATATGATAAAAATATTTTTAGTTGGTAAAATAGCAAATTACTGTAACTATTAATAAAAAGAAATTAATTGTTGGCAGTTATAGATTTTCTCCATTTCAAAATAGTTTAATTTTTTCCTAATTTCTTAAATTATATTGAAAAGTTATAGACTACTTACTGCTCTTACCCACTGAACCACATGGTACTACTAATAAACTTCAAAAGATCTAACAGGAGGAAAAACAAGTAGCCTCTAACCATTAGTAGTGTATATGGTGTTATGCTGAAAGTACTTTTAAATGCATGCTAAATATTTTGAAAATAGACCTTAATGCTGTGGTTCTCAACTCCTGTTTCATAAATCTTTCACAGGATACTGCCAAATGTTGATCAGTGTGTAAAAATTATTTTTGGCTGTAACAGTATACATTACTGTTAGGAGAAATCTGTCAGATGGAACATTGAGCTAAGTGGGTTTTGTTACTCAGTGCAAAGCAGTTACAAAAGAAGATTCTGTGTATATGGAAACTAAAAAACTAAGCCTATGAATATGTAACAGAGGGCAGAGCAGAAGCAGTTTTCCTTATTGACCCCATGGCTAAAGGATGGCCAGGTGAAGCATGTAGCTAGTGCCTGTGAAATTTTATAGACCTTGTAACTCCTTGTTGTGCTAGAGCAGACATAGGGTAACAGTGATTGCTTATCTGTTTAGTGAAGTCTTTGAATCCTTTCATGTGTACCATCAAAAATTCTTTTACTCAGAATCATGCTGGAAACATAAAAAGTTGAGGAACACTGATATTTGCATTTTCTTTTTTGAATTAAGAATGTAGTTTAGGTTGGAGACATTTCAGTTATATTAACTATTATGACTACACACTTACATTACTAATGTCTTTATTTGGGAATTAAAAGTTAAGTTCTACATTACTGTAGAATTTCAGGGGAAAAAAAGCCAGCAAATTGATATATAACACTGCTGAAGTCTACCAATTACTTTTTAATTGGTATTATAGACCTCATTCTGAAACCAGAATGTTTTATTCTCCTAAGTGTGAATATGCTGTATGAAGTTTCTCTAATTGATTTGCTGTGCCCATTCCATTTGATGTATCATTTTTCACAATATTTCATAATTTGTGCTCACTTCTAATGAACAGAGTCGTTAGGACAGGCATGTCTAAGTACAACTGACAGCTAACATTAGGTGCCAGATGCAGTTTATAAAGCTATGTAGAACTGTAGAGAACAGTTTAAATAAATTAGCACCTGTACATTAGTCTCACTTGCTGGTAATTTATAAGCGAATCAGTAGAGATGACATTTAGGTAAGTCATTGATCAAGTTAACAGCTGCAAACCCACTGCCCAGCTGGGATACCTAATTAATAGAGATTGCATTCCTGACCCAGTGCTTTTCCTGGGTTGAGTCTGCAATCCTTTTATACTTTGACTTAAGCCTAAGAATATAGTCAAAGACTTTGCCTTCATTTTAGGGAACTGTTGAATTACCAATATTCTAGTTAAAACCTAAAAGTAGAAGAAACATGTTTACTCATGCCGTTTGTTATCTCAATTAAATTTTTAAAATTTACATTCTTACTCTTCTTTTTTTTTTGGTCAGCACTTCCTTTTTTAGATTCAGGTTAATATGCATGGCATGCTGTAGTCCAGTAAGTTTCTAAAAGATTCTATACTTATTAAGTGTATGCTCCATTTTTTCTTGTGGAAGAAGCAGGGTTGTTCTGTTTTGTTTTGTTTTGTTGTGAACAACCAACCATTGAACCTAAACTGTCATACGTAACAATTTCTTAAAATGTAATAGTAGTTTAAAATACCTCAGAACTTTGCCAACTTAAATTCCATACCAATTTTAGAAGTTAGTAAGGGAAATGTTAAGCTAAAACTTAGAGGAAAATGCCCTTTGTTTTCTATTTCTGTGGCTCACATTTTCTTCTGAGTGAATTTAAAACTGAAAGATTAAGACATGAGCAGCCTTAAATCAGAGAGTAAGGCAATGATTTTTATATCTTGTTCAGCTATATGGACATGGATGCTAAGGATGTTTGAATACCACTGTGTAGGCACGTCTAAAGTCTGGTTCTTAGAAGAGAACAGGTCTCTAGAAACACAAATGCTAAGCCAAAACAAAATTATTTGGCTAGCTATATTGTTTTGAAGCTTTTTGAAAAATCTTTAATTGAATCCCAACTGATATACGTATTTTCATTTTTTGTTTTTGTGGAAGGGTTGGGTATTTCTTAGTTTGAGTAGTTTTTCATGTAGTTGGTTAGAAGTGAGTATTTATTTCAGATGATTATGAAATTTCTGTTAATTTGGTATTCTTGATAAATTTCATCCAAGTAGGCCAAACCTCCATTCAGATGTGTAATTTCAGTTTTCCTCCTAATTTTAAAATACTTGGGGGTTTAAACCACTGCTGGTAGTACTTTTTCTGTAGTGCCTAGTAAGTGCCACATACACACTGGGGCCAAAGAACATTAACAATGAACAGATAGGTTAATGTTAATAGAACAGTTCACTCACTACCTTCCTCCAGTGGTTTTTCTGGTTGACTTAATTTCACCTACTGCAATATTTAAGTTTTGCATACTTACCATGCTAGTAGAGATGTGTCTAAATAACATACCAGGAAAACTGGTAAAAAAAAAAAAAAAAAAAAAAAAGACTGAAATATTCTAACATTTTATTTGCCTTCATGTTTCTTATGTTCTTTTCTTGTGCTCCTAAACCTTTCCCAACCAAATCATTAACCTAATTTAAAATTTTATGTGAAATAGCCGTTTTACCCCCAACCATTTTTGTTACTTATTCTTTATAATAATAATAATTATCTTATTTGAAATACCCTCCTTAGTATGAATTTTATAGATTAAGCTTAATGCTTCACATTGAATTAGGAAATTGTTATTGCATGTTTTGAGAAGCACCAAGGACTCAGGGACATCAGCCCAGGGAAGTCTTTATCTTCAGTGAAGTATTTTCCTATTGTGGGGCAAAGGCTGTCAGGTTTGAGGAGTGGGAATGAAGTTATCTACCATCTGCAGGAAGAGCTTGGGGACGTCTCTTGAGCCATTGGCTTTTCAGAGAAACTGATTAAGGAAGCCAAGGGGCAGAAATTAATGGGGGTAAAGGTAGAAATGGAAAGTTAAATATTATGTTTGGAAGGGCTTGAGCAAATGTCTTTCTATTAAAATAAACATCAAGTCAAAATAGACCAGCTTAGGGGCAGACAAAACTAACGTAGCAGGGGGTGTGCCACTGAGCTGGTTTCTCCGAGGTGGGCTTTGAATTAGGTATTAATCCTGGTCCAGGAAGATGAAATCTGAACATTGGGGCTTGTGTGGTGGGAAGGTGATCTGAGAGGAAGAAAGCTGGAAAGCTAAAGCTGTTGTGCTCCCCACGTGGGTCTTGCTTCCACTGCAGAGGTAATGTGGGGTCAACTCCCCCTCATACCTGAGGTGAGCTTCCAGTGCCAAGAGACAGCAGTAACTCCAGCAAGACTGTGCAGGTAGGATTGTGCCTGGTGCTAAAATGCAGGCTGCAGCAAGTACGTTTTGATGCTTTTCAGACATGTAGAATTTCCATCAATAGCATCACTCCTAGCAGCAGGTTTTAGAAAGAATGATAATAGTGCACTTACTCCCTCCCCACCATCCTGGCTTTTAGGAAGGTGGTGAGGAAGAATTACTCCAGAACTGGACTGCAAACTGCACTGCCTGGGAGGATGTGGTCCAGGGAGGTGCTCCTTGGAGGGCATGTTGTACACGAGGCACTGTTCTTGTGGGTGCTGGAAGAGGACGTTGTTCCTTCAGGTGGACCTTCCTAGGACACAGGTGCAGGTGTATGCTTGTTGTTTTTGTTGTCATTTTGTTTTGTTGGTTTTTTCTTTCTTATGCTTTCTCTCTAGGAGGAAGGAGCTGCAAACACAAGCAGAGAGAGTTTCCAGTATTTGTCACAACTCAGTATTTGTATCTTTTCTTTCCAGTAACTAGTTAAGATTAACAACAAAAAAGAATAACAAAGGGTAGGGGGACAAATGGAGCTGGTCTGGTAAGGATCTCTGAATTAATATGAACTATAAGACAACTGAGTGGGAAAGTAGAGTCTTTTATGATGCTATTCTCATTTTCACCCAACATACACATTTCTGGTACACACACACACACACACACACACAGAGTTAACATTTTCCTATCACTTCCTGTATATAAATGTTTTCACCCCTGTCCTCAGCTGTGAAATCTATGCCAAAATGGGGCACATAAACCAAGTTCTCTTGTCTTATACGGAGTAAAATAAGGCTCTTCTGATTAGCAGAGGGCCTCAGTGTGCTAAGAGAGGCATCCTTACAAATGACTGTCATGATGCTGGGTTACCCATTCAAGCCCTGACAGAATTGAGTCATAGATCCGAAGTATTGAAATGCTGCTGTGCAACCCTCTCGCTTCACAGGAGAGACACTTAGGAATGAGTGGTTATCATGACCAGCTAGAAATCCTCTACTCAGAGACTATTTGGTTGTTAATACTCTCTTGTAACAGAGGATATTTGTTAATTTAGACCAGTAAAATTAAAATACAGACTTTAACTTTGTAACCATTTAATGAAGTTTAGAAACCTTGCTGAAAAAATATGCCTCAGTAACATTAGTACAACGCTATCTGCATGAAGGCTTTGGTTATAATAGTGTAGAGCTGTATGGTTGCCACTAGCTATCTGTGATTATTTTAGTTAAAATTAATTAATCGTAAATAAAATTAAAATTTACTTCCTCAGTCATACTAATTACGTATCAAGTACGTAGTAGCCGTATTGGCTACTGGCTATCATATTGGCACAGATTATGGAATATTTCGAGCATCAGAGGAGGTTCTAATGGATGTGTTGGTTAGAGGATTATGCCTTCATTTCTTCTCAAATAAGAATTTGTATTTTTTGCTTTGTGTTATTTAAAAGAAAGAGAATACTTGGAAGTATAAGTATTAATAATATTGGTTTGCAGTTTTGTTTTTATATTGTCTTTCATTGAAACAATCTAAAATACTTGAAGAATTGGTTTTGAAAACAATTCAAAAATACTACGAAAGAGTAAATAGAAATTTAGAAGTATAGGAAGTGGTTGCTTTTATTTTAATAAAACATCAAAGAGGCTGGGCACAGTGACTCACACCTATAGTCTCAGTAGTACATGGGAGGCTGAGACAGGAGAATCGCTGGAGCCCAGGAGTTTGAGGCTACCGTAAGCTATGATTGCACCTGTGAATAGCCACTGCACTTCGGCCTGGGCAACATAGCAATATGCCATCTCTAAAAGTCAAACAAACAAAAAACCAAAGTTTATTAAACAATTGCAAATTATAGAAGATTCATATGACTCTTGTGTATGCATGTATGTATATATATGTATATATGTATGTATGTTACATGGATGACAGAACCAGAATTGAGAAAGATCAAAACATTCTAGGCTAATAGCAATAGCAGTAAATACTAATTTGTATACTTTTTCTTATGAAAAATTTCAGTTATACAGAAAAAGAGAAGTTGTATAATGCATACCCATATAGCCATCACCTAAGTTAAATATTAATAACTTAACATTTTGCTGTATTTGCTTCAACTGTATACTTTTTGGCTGAACTATTTTATTTTAAAGTAAAATACAAATTACAAACATCATGATGTCTCCCCCATAAACACTTGAGTATACTTCTCCAAAAAATTAGAACATTTTCCTATATAACTGCAATACCATTATCACATCTAACAATTGAATATAGTCTATAGCAGGAGTGGGAACATTTATATATGAGTCTATATTTACATTTCCCTACTTGTCTATAAAATGTCTTTTATAGTTGGTTCACTCAAGGGCCCTGCAGTCCATTTAGTTATTGATTTATCCTTTGAGTATCTGCTATGTTCTAATTCTAGAGTAAGAAATTAATGACTAAGACATAGTTCTTTGCCTTCAAAAACACACCAATAAACATGACCAAGGTAGAATGAAAGATTTGGCATGGGAGAAAGAAGAACTGGTAGAAAGCAAAATAAGTTATTTGAAGAACAGCTTTGGATATGCTATTAATATTTGGATACTTAAATGGAAAAATCCTAAAGGCAAATAGTTTGGAGCTACGGAAATAGCTTTGGTCTCTCTCTACATAAATTTGCTTGAAAGGAAGAGGCTCAGAGATGGAACTCTGAGGAAACAGCATTTAAAGGAGAAGCAGAGGTGTGTTTAGTAGAGACCAGGAAGGAACTTGAGAGGTAGGAGGGGAATGTGGGTACAAGGGAGAAGGAAGACAGCAGGCTCATATGGATGAAACCTGAAAGTAGGTCATAGCATTTGAAAAGAGACATTGGTCACCCCTGACAAAGCAATTGCAGGACCAGAATTATGATCCAGCCAGATTGAAATCTGTGGAAGAAAGAAGAGGGTATTTCAGGGAGTGGGCGAATGCTTCTAAGGACAGGAATGTGAATGAGAAGTAAAAGTTATGTATTGGCCTGAACGACACCAGGAGTCTTACACAGTTTTGTTTAAGTGACTTGTTCACATGATCCTTGAGGTTGCGCACAAACATGACAGTAGTTGGTATGTGAAGGAGAAAAGGTGAGCATCAGCCCTTTGTGATCACTGTGAGTGATGGTGACAAGGATTGGGAGAGAGTGGAATAGCCAGATGGTGTGGACTTTGAAAGAGGATCGTTCTCCTGTTTGATGGAAGTGGCAGAGCCATAAGCAAGCACAGAGACCACTGTTACAGGGGTATGAACAGAAGATAAGTAACTGAGAGCCCAGTGGAGTAGGGAGCGTGTGCCAGGCAAGGCTGCCTTTGACCTAGGTCTTGAAAGACAAACTGGAATGTGTTACATAAAGTAGAACAACAGAATAATGCAGGCAGACAAAACAATTTGTAAGGACACTTGTTTAGAAAGGAAGAAATGACTGGTAAGAAAAGACAGATGAAAAGTATCACTGAAAAAAGCAGCTGACCACCCTCCTTTGTCCCCTTTGTGTAACTTCTCTACAGTTCTATCATAGGTCCTATGTATATTATTTTATTGTGCCATATTATTTGATATAAATAAGACAATAGCCCCTGTGTTTGAGATTATGTATGCATCTGTCTCCACTGATAGAATGAGGTCAGAAGCCAAATCTTACTCATCTTTCTAAACTAGCAGAGTGCCTAGAACTCAGGAGGGATAAATATTTACTTAACAAAATTTATTAAGGTAAATGATCAATTTCTTTTCCTTTAAGCACATTTGGCTTTTTCTCCTAATTTTACTACTAAATAGCTTGATGTCCTTGATGTCAGTAAAGACATAAATCTTTTAGCTGAGAGAACTAAATTGGTTCCCTGGTATAGACAAAGAAGAGCACATTATGAAATTAAATTCCAGAAGGTGCAAGTTCTGGCTTTGTCATTTATAGCAGTATGATCTTGGGCTGGCTACTTAACTGCTGCTTCTTCATCTGTAAAATAGAGCTAATGAGTTCATGACTATTTTATAAGGTTTAAAACAAAATAATATGGGAAATAATGTACTTTACACAAACTGGAGATTTTTGTATAGTTAATTAACATTTGTTGAGTGCCTGCTATGTGCTGTACTTTTATGAATGTCTTTTTCAGTCCTCATAACAACCAGATGAAGTTGATGTCCTTAAATCAGAATCACTGAGAGTGATGGTATTTGAAAAATTTGATTATAGTAGGACACAATAAGGATTATGTGTTATTTACACTTTCATCCTATTTTCATGTTCACCACCCTTTCTTCTGAATTCTACAATGTAGTAAAACTAAAAGTATTCCTATTTTATAGCGTGTAATGTTCTGCCCAAAACATATCTATAGGCTGTTCAACTTAGTACTAACACTCAAAATTCCCTTGTTCTTATAAATATTCACTATGTATCTCAAAAGGGTATTCATCTACTTGCATTTGAACAACTGCTTGTTAACTGGGAGTTAAGCAGACACAGAAGGCAACAAAATTATTTTTTCAGAAAAGCCAGGTAGTCCTTTGTTTGCTTCAGAATTTATAAAAAATCTGTGTAAAATGCCCATAGGAGATAAATGGAAGTAATAGGTTAGGTCGTGTTAGTACTGTTCTATGCATACTAAACAGATGGCAGGTAGCATGCTGGGACTGTGTCCTTTTTTGTTTTGTATGTTTGTTATTTGGTTTAGAAACAACCGGCTTATTTTATTTACTGTTCCCTCTTTTGTTCCTTTTTCTTCCATCTTTTGTTCTTCATTGTTTTTATTGAATTTGCGAGATTGCTTTTTATCTGACATGATGTCTTTTGCTCTGTGCACCTTTTCTACCATATTTGGTATAATACCTAATTCTGCAATACCTAATATAGTGAGGCATTATAAATTAATAAATGTGTGTTAATTGACTTTTAGCTGAGATTTTTTTTTAAAGGCAAAGCCACATTTCCTGACACTTTTGGATGAATTTCAGAAGTCTTCCAGCAAAACCTTTGTTGACTTATTTTCATTTTTATAAAAGCAGATTGTCTGTGAGTCGTAGACATTCTTTGAAGTCAGTGGTTTATTTTCAGGTTCTGCCAATTAACTTTCTTGTGGCTTTTCTAAGTCCTATTTTTCATGAGAAATCTAACTGTAGGATGAAATTCTTCGATTTTCATTTCCCTCTAGGATTCTATTCAGTGGTCATCTAAGTTAATAATAATTTTCATATTTGAAAATGATGCCAGACTGGGTGCAGTGGCTCATGCCTGTAATCCTAGCACTCTGGGAGGCCAAGGCGGGAGGATAGCTTGAGCTCAGGAGTTCAAGACCAGTCTGAGCAAGAGCAAGACCCCATCTCTATTAAAAATAGAAAAAAATAGCTGATGTGGTGGTGCCTGTAGTCCCAGCTCCTTGGGAGGCTGAGGCAGGGGGATCACTTGAGCCCAGGAGTTTGAGGTTGCTGTGAGCTAGGCTGACGCCAGGGCCCACACTCTAGCCTGGGCAACCGAGCAAGACTCTGTCTCAAAAAAAAAAAAAAAAAAAAAAAGTGCCAATGACTGCTTGACACTCATTTGAGAATCATTTAGATTGCCTCCTTTGTGATCGTGGTGAGTTCACCCAAAGTTGAAGAGTTGTGCTGAGTCTTCCTTGCTGTCTACTGTTCTGATCCAGGCCTTGGATTCAGTAGCCCCTTTGCTAAGGTGCTGACCAGCCTTGGGGCTGCCATGTGTGACTGAGAAGGAGGCCTGAGGTCAAGATGGCCCACAAGTGCTGTAGGATAGTGGGGGCCTTGCTGAGACAGGCTAGGTTTGGGAAGATCTTATTTATTATTTTTTAAATTTTAACATTTTTTCCCTACCTTTGTATTTTGAAACTTTCCAAATTTCCAGAAAATTTGAATATTCAGTAAATATAATCACACACATTCTTCACATAGATTTGCCAATTTTTAACATTTTAACACATTTCCTTTGTCTCTCTGTATATATGAAATAATTTTTTTACTGATCCACTGAAAATTGCCGCTGTCATAAACTTAACCCCTAAATATATCGGCATGTACTTAACCCTTGAATACATACGTCCTTTATACTATTATCTCCCATAATACCATTTTCACATCTGATACAATTATAATAATTCTATAATGTTGTGTATTTTATAATCTCTTTTTGAATTTCCCCAGTTTTCCCATGAGTGTCTTTATAGCTGGCTAGTTGTTTTGTAGAATCAAGGCCACTTGTCTTGTGCGGTTATCCCACGTTCTGGCTTTCTGACTGATTTCTCAGGGTCAGGTTCAGAATATACTATATTAAATACAAAGGATATTACTTAAGTGGCATTTTGTACTTCTCATTGCATCCCTAGGAGGCACATAATTTGTCCTGCTGTTGGCGATGATATGACTGATCCCTTCATTAGATAGTGACCACAGACCTCTTTATTACAAAAGTAGCTTTTTCCCTTTGTGATTAGTAAGTAATCTGTAAGGTTAACATCTTGAGTCCATGTGAATTTTCTATTCCCCAGTAACCTTTCAGCCAGTGGCTTTAGCATCTGTTGATGATCTTTGCCTGAAACTGATGATTAATTGGAAGTTATAAACTGATAATTCTCTGCTTCTGTCATTCCTTCTACTTTTATAGCTGCTATTGTCCTTAGAGTTGGCTTCTGTCTTCTTTTGAGCACTTCATGGTTTTCTCACGCTCATTTTGTACTTTCTCTGCCTTAGGCCTAGAATCAGCCATTTCTCCAAGGTGCTTGGTTCCTTATGCTGGGAAATTGTATTTAGAAACCAATTGGCCCACCCATTGCTCCTGGGCTTCCCTTGCTTCTGTGCTCTTTCAGGGGACAGAACTAGGAAATGATGTTGTTTTAAAGATTATGAGTATATATTCTTTAACATTATAGGATTTTCCCTTTTCTTCTTTTATATTTCTATCTCTTTTCTTTTACAATATAATTCTGGTCCCCATAAAATTAGTATATTTACTTGCATTATGTTGCAATATACACAAAATATGTCAGAATTACAGTATCAATATCATGACTGTAAGCCTACCAAGTAAAGTTGAAGACTTCTTTGCAATTATTTTTTGTCAATAGAAATTAGATTTACTTGTTCCTGTTTATATTTTGAGTTTCTTTTGAAAACTTTATTCTTTCGTATATGAAACATTTTCATGCTTCAGAGCTTAACTGTATACAAAGGTATACCCAAAGGAGTCTGCCCTCATCCCTGTGTCGCTCACTCTATTCTCTTTCTTACACCATAGCAGCATTCAAGTTACATTTCTTTGCATCTTGCTTGCCTGTCTGTTTTACAGCTATTAATGTATAGTACTTGATTGTACTAATGTGCCATCATTTATTCATCCAAGCTCTTATTATGGACATTTGGTTATTGCTAATATTTTGTGTTTATAATTCAATGAATAGCCTGTGCTTACGTTGTTTTGCATTTGTGGAGGTGTGTCTTCTGGGTAAATTCATAGACATCAGATTGCTAGGGGAAATGTGTTTGTAGTTCTGTTAGAGAGCACCAAACTTCCCACTGAAAGAGGTTGTAGCATTTGGCACTCCCACCGGCAATGTGGCAGAGTGTTTCTTTATAGCCTCACCAACAGTGTGCTGTCAAAGTTTTGAACTTCTGCTAGTCTTGTTAGATAAGAAATGTTCTTAAGTAGTTTAAATTTCACTTCTCTTATTGTGAGTACATTTTAGCCATACTTTTCTTTTTGTTTTTTTATGTAGTTTAATTGATCAATCTTTTTTTTAATTGCTTCTGAATTTTGAGTTATAGTTAAATAACTTTCTCATATCTTGGTCATAAAGGAATTCACCCATGTTATATGATAGTCCTTGTTTGGTTTTATTTTGTATATTTAGCTCTCTGACTTGTGTGCAGTTTATTCTGCTATATGGTGTGAGGTTTGGATGCAGTTTTATCTTTTTCCAAATGGCAATCAGTTGTCTAAGTATCACTTATTAAAAAGTGTACCTTTTCTCCTGCTATGAAGGAAGTAGGGAAGGCCTGGTTTAAAAAAAAAAAAGTTTGTTAAATGAGTATGCTGATGTTTGATCTAAGTGTCAATTTTATTCTGAAAGGCTGAATGAAAGACTAAAGTTTGACCCATAGACACAACTAAGCTCCCTAGTATAATTGAATTTATACTCCAAAATTATAGGCCCCTCTTTTCAGGGGCTGAATCTGATCCATCACATTTACTGTGTGGGGTGGGCAGAGAAGGCCCCATCCTAAGAACAAGCTCGCTGAAGAGCAGCACTGTGTTTAAGTGCACCGCCAGATCCCAGGCCATAGACTTTTCATCTGACACTGTTCAACGTGAAGAAAAGTGCACGTTTTGTTGTTGTCGCTCATTGTGAGGAGGGGTGTTGGAGAAGGCGCTATGAAGGCTTAAGCAGTTATTCTCAAGTGGGAGCCAGTGCTGCTCCCTAGGAGGTGGGGGCATTTGGAATGGCCTAGGTGTGAAATTTGTCACAAGCACTGGGGTATTACTGGCTGGGTTGGAAAAGATCCAGGAATGTTAAATGACCTGCAGTATGGAGGCAGGGTGCCTGTGCCAGAGCTATCATGCCCAAGATGCCGATAGCATCCCTATTGAAAAACAGACACTTAGAACTTGTTGGAAAAGAGTATAGTTGAGTAAACTCTGGGACAAGTTGAAAGAGCATCTAAAAGCGTTAGGGGTGTCATAGTGGGTGAGACTTAGAGCCTGCTCTTTTCAGTTTTTTCAAAACTTAGAGGCTGCTCTTTTCAGCCTGCTCTTTGACATTCGCACGACCAACTGGAAGTTGGAATGATTGCTCTTGAGCACATTATCACAGAAGTTGTGCAGGACACCTCTAGTTTTCCTTTAAAAGTGAAAAAGAGAGATTATTTATGGTATCACATTCAAGGAGTGACATGTTTAAAGCTGACACTTGAAAATTGTCAATTATCAGTTTGATAGTTACAATTTCTTTTTGGGGGTATGTGTGTGTAGTATTATAATTTTATTATCCCATTTAAAAGATTATAGAATGAGATAATGGATGTGAAACTCTAATATCTGGCACATAGTAAGCATTCGGTAACAATTAATTATAACCTTAACTTGTTTTTTATAACAGTTGTTAATTAACCTTTGTGTGTATTTTCAGAGAGCTATTGCTTACCTTTTTCCAAGTGGCTTGTTTGAGAAACGAGCCAGGCCCATGATGAAGGTAGTTATCTTAATTACTATTTTTAAAATTTTCACTTAGTTTTATATGTTACAGTAATTATCTAATGCATTTTTAAATTTATTTTACAGCATCCTGAGCAGGTTTTTCCAAAACAAAGAGGTAAGTTTATTCAAGTATGAAAAAACAGTTTTTTCTTTATTACAGTGTTAGGTTACAGTATATCAGCATTGCTCACATATTGTAGTTACCCTCCTGTGAAGTAGGTGAAAAATATTTTGCAGCTAATAATGAATGGTTGGGGTTTGTAAACTATTTTATACTATTAAATGGTATAAATGGCATTAAAATTAGATCAGGTTAGAGTTCATGTCTATAGTAACGTCACACTAATTATTTGCATTCTAATATGCCTCTTTAAAGGGAAGACTTCGGTACAGATATACTAGTGACTAATTCAACTCTGTTTATGTGGAAAATTTTAATTTCTCTTCATTTTGGAAGTGTATTTTCACTGATTTTAGATTTTCTTTTTTGTTCTTTCAAAACTTTAATGATATAATTCCATTGCTTTATCTTGCATTGTTTCTGATGAGTAGTTGGCCATCATTCTGATCAAGTCTCCTGTTTTCTCTGGTTTCTTTTAAGATTTTCTCTTTACCTTTTAAATGTATAAAAATCTTAAAGAAAACACAAATGCGCTTTAAGTTTGCCAGAAAATTGAATACTATATTTACTATATGTTAGAAGCCTCAGTGTGGACTGGTAGTTGTCAGTTAATTTAAAAAGTCCAGGACAGACTGGTTTTTTGTGTGTTAAAAAAAAAATCAGGCTGGGCACAGTGGCTCATGTTTGTACTCTTAGCACTTTGGAAGGCCAATGCAGGAGGAGCACTTGAGCCCATGAGTTCAAGACCAGTCTGGGCAATAGTAAGACCCATTTTTTCTTTACAAAACATTTTTTAAAATTTAGCCGGGCATGGTGGTGAACACCTGTAGTCCCAGCTATTTGGAAGACTGAGGCAGGAGGATCGCTGAGCCCAGAAGTTTGAGGTTGCAGTGAGCTACTATGACACCAGTGCACTCTAGCCCAGACAACAGAGACCATGTCTCAAAAATAAAATCATCAAATTTTAGATTTGGATAAGATATATTAATAGCACTTGTAGTAATATACTACCACTTTCCTTATTAAAAGATGAAAGCTTCTAGATTAAGTTAGCATAAAAATCCTGCTCTGTGCTGTTTAAAGCAAGTGATAAAAATATTCAGAAAAACAAAGATATATACTGGTTTGATAATAGGAGAAAGGGGTAGCACCTGATGTTAGACGAAATGGAATTCAAGGAAGGTGGAGAATGGTTCATTCAGTGAGATAAGAATGTTAATTTATATTGATAAAATTTAATTTCCATTAATTAGATTTGATGGCTATGAACCCTTTTGCACCAAACACTTAGCATTGAAATGTTTAAAACAAAAGCTGTTAACTATGGCTATAAAGAATTTGAATAATACAGCATGATTTTATAGCTACAGATACAAATACAAAGAATATATTTTCTATGCAGATACCTATGGAATAGTAATATAATTATATCGAATAGGTCATAGGGGAAACCTAACAAATTTCAAATAGTAAAAATCATATCGATTAGATTTTTCTGACTTAAAATCAATAGAACCGTATCACTGTTGGGTTAAAGAAGAAATCAGAATTGAAATTATAAACTATTTAGAAATGCATGACAATGAGAGCAGTTCCTATCAAATCCTATGGGATATGTACATTGTATTATGCAGAGACAAACATATATTTATTAGTAATTAAAGAAGACTGAAAGTAAATGAACTAACTGTTCAGTTTAGGAAGCCAGAAAAAGAAAAACTAAATGGATGAACATACTAAAGAAATTTAAAAGAAGAGGCATGATAAATAAAACCAAGTAATTCTTTGAAAAAAACCAATAAAATCAGTCAACTTCTGGCAAGTATGGTTAAGGAAAAAAGAAAACATAAGACAATATTAACAGTTTTTAATAATAACATTCAGAGGATAATTTTAAAGTGTAAGATTGTTATAGGTAACTTTATTTTCTAATTATTTGGATGAATCCCCCAAATAATAATAGCTGGCATTTATTGAAACTTCAAGTAGGCCAGGCGGAGTTCTAAGTGCTTCACATGTATTAACTCACAGTCTTCACAACAGTTTTCCTGTTTGGACATTGTCCCCATTTTACAGATGTGGAAATTAAAGCACACTGAGTTTAACCTTACCAAGGACACACAGCCAGGAAGTAGCTGAGCCAGAGTGTAGAGAAGCCCATGCAGTTGTGACTCTAGAACACGAATATGTGACCACCAGACTCTACTGACCGTCAAACAGATAGTTTGAGAGTAATAGTTGCCACACCTGTCTGAATCAGGAGAATGCTGGTTAAACTAAAAGCTGGAGAGGAAGTCAAATGTCATCAAAGATCTAGTGAAAGAGGCACAGGCCCAGAGGTGCCATCAGTGAGCTCTAGCATACCTTGAAGAAACAGGTAACTTTTGAAAATTGTTGCAGAGCAGAAAAAAAGAATGAGAGCTTCCAATTCACTTTAAAGGCTCACACAGTTATCAAATCTGGACACAAATTGCATTAAAAAAAGAAACCTATAATCTATTCTCACTAAATAAAATGCTAGGAAACCAAACAAAGCATTGTATTAAGAGAATGTACCAGAGGACCTTTTTTTCTCCCCAGAAATGTAAGGATGGTTTAGCATTAGGGAATTTATTAATGTACTTCTCTGTGTTAATTGAGTCAAGGGAAATATATAAAAAATAAAGTGAATTAGCAAAATTGAGCATTCCCTTTTTGTTGTTGTTGTTAAAAGCACTTAAACTAGAAATAAAAGGAAATTTTTTTAAAGAAAGACTATCATGAGAAACAGAAACATCAAATTAAAAAAAAGGTATCATTAGATTTCATGAAGTTCAGGAATAAGACAGGTAAGCCTACACTCACTTATGTTATTCAGCATTGTTGTTTTGGAAGTTTAACCAGCATAATAAAAAAAAGTGTGGATAATAAAGGCAAAAGGTGTAGCTTTAAAAACCCAAAGAAGTTAGGAAAATTATGAATAATAATCTTTCCACTTAGAAAATAAAATTAATTTTTCCACTTAGAAAATAGAAAACCATAAACTTTAGGTTAGTTAGAACTTTAGTAGAATATCATCATTTGGGTACCTGAATTTGAAACATTCTAATTGGTCTGAATTTTTTTGTAGTGATACCATTTTATAAAATCACGCCACAGTGGAGATAAGCGTGAGACGCTGCTCATGCAGAGGTCATATGAGCATCCTGCCAGTTGATGGCATTGTGGTGGCCAAATCCACCACAAGGAAGTCAGTGTGGAAGGGAGTATAATGATAGAAATGACATGGTGGTCTTACTGGTAACCAGTGCATTGCAGTCTTTCTCTGCCTTTGTGTATTTTAGCAGACAAGAACTGTTTTACAAACATTGAATCCCTACTGTACAAATATTTACCTATATATACATACAGTCATGTACATAAATATATACTTGTGTGTACCTCCTGTTCCTTAATTCATTTTATAGAATGTTAAAAAAAATAGATTGTATCTAGAGTTAAGTCAAGACTTAAGAAAATCATTGTGTGTTTTTGGAATTAAGAAATTAAAATTCTAGGACAGAATGTAGGCAAGGTGGCTAATAAAAGAATAAATATACAGCTTTCAGTATTTTTAAAATTACTGAAATTATGCCCTTAAGTCACAAATAAAGCAAAGGACTAAGATGGTAAATTATCTATTTTGACACTAAAAACTTCTTTTTGACAAAAAGACACTAGAAAATTTGAAACTTGACATAGGCCTGATATGTAGAATAAATTACTTACAAATTAATAGGCCAGGCATGGCCTAAGGAAGACTGCTTAAGACCAAGAATTCAAGGCCAATCTAGACAACAGAGAAGACCCCGATTCTACAAAAATGAAAAAACTAGCTAGGCATGGTGGCATACACCTGTAGTCCTAGCTACTCGGGAGACTGAGGCAGGAGGATCTCTTGAGCCCAGGAATTCAAGGCTGCAGTGAGCTGTGATCATACACTGCACACCAGCTTGCGCAACAGAGCAAGACCCTGTTTCAAAAAAAAAAAAGAGAAAACCAGCTAAATAGAAAAGTAAGCAATTCATAAATGAAGAAAATTAAAATAGCAAGTAAACATTTGAAAATATCAGAGATCATAAATAATGTCCTGTAAAACAATGAGAGACGGTTATCACACATCAGGTTGGAAATTGTGAATACTATGTGTCAGCAAAAAATGGAAACAATCTAAATGTTCATCATAGAGTAGCTAAATAAACTGTGAGAATCACACCATGAAATAATATACAGGTGGTAAAAAGAGTGAGATCTAGTTGTATATTAGCAGAAGTGTGACATTGTTGGGTGGGAAAAACAAGTAAAAATGATACAGTACGTAGTATAAATACAGTGTAATACCATTTATATATTTAAAAGAACCACACAAACAATACTGTCTATTTCATGCAGGTATACATGTGTAAGTGTACAGAAACACTCCTGAACAATAAACTCTCACCTTGCCTCTGGCAGAGGAAATTCTAATATATAATCTTTACATGAAGTATGTATTACTTATGTAAAGTTAATTTTATAGATAACCAAATGGGGGACAATATCAAGACCAACAAAAACTAACATATTTACAAATAAAACTTGCAAAATATGTAAGAGATGTATATAAGACATTATGAGAGTTCAAGATCACAGATTATAAGTGAAGATTGGAATGGTTAGAAAAAAGATTCCGCAAAGCTACTACTTTTTAAATTATTCATAAATTTAATATTATTTCAGTTAAAGTCTTGGTACAACTTTTGGGGTAAACTTGTCAAGTTGAATTTTACAAGAAGCAGCAAGAAATTTTTAAAAGGAATAATGAAGGGAGCTTACCGTACCTGGTATCATAATGCAGCAAAAAGCTCTGATGTTTAAAATGGCAGTAGCAGCACAGAGCAGACAGGCCATTGGACAGAGTGGTATATTCAGCAGCAGCGTGTTTGTGCCATATTTTGTGAATTCTAGGACATGTTTTTTCAAATTTTAACATCTTTGACAGCAGGGCACACTTTACAATTATTGTGAAATGTAATATTTGCCATAGTTTGACAGCTTTTTTTTTCTTTCTTTGTGTTATGTAAAGTACATGATGGGACACCTTAAAATCTGTGATACTGAAGATTCAGTGAAACCCTCTGTGTGTGTGTGTGTGTGTGTGTGTGTGTGTGTGTGTGTGTGTGTACGTGTACATATACATAATGAAATCAATTCCAAGATATGAGACCCAACTCAAACATCTCTCCAAGCTTAACAGAGTCTTGACTGCAACCATGATGTTTGTCTTTTTTATTACTTTTTGACCATTGTAACAACACAATGAAAATCGGTTGCATAGTAAAGGTGCAAATATTGGAAGATATGCAGAATTTCATGAAGTCTATGAAAATGATGTTGGAAAAGTATTTAAATCATCCATAAGCCATTGGTAAATAAAAATCTGTTGTTATCTTTCAAGCTAACCACCCAATCAAGACCTTTTTTTTCCACCACTTGTTATGAAATTTTGGTCTTCATTTTTAAGCTTATTCACTTAAAGTGGACTGTCTAATGCTAATTAGACAGAAAGATATCCCACAAACAATATAGGTACTATTTCAACAGAAAAGGGTGTACTATTCAAAAAACTCTTGTAGAAGGATAAAGAGTTTTTGCTGGACAAAATAATACTTGGATTTCTGCCTCCCAAACATAAATTCCGGATATAGTAAATACATAAACATGAACTTATAAAAATTCCAGAAGGAAATACAGGAAAATAGTTCTAGAGCGCCCAAAGCCTCAAAGCATGCTTTCTCAGTGGGAGTGAAGGTGGTTCATAGGGAGTGAGGAAACCTAGTTGTTACAGTGGTCTGTGGCCCTTCAGAGGTCTACAGTATACATCAGCAGATATGTTATGTTAATATATCTGTGGTATTAAAATTTCATGGGGAAGAGGGCAGTTAAAGAGAAAAAATGCCTAAAAAAGGCTTTCTTAGCAGGATCAATAATGAAAAAAACAGTTGAGAAACATGCTATAGAGGAAAAGTGACAGATTAGACTGTATATGTATTCTAAACTTCTTGATTATGAAAGATGTCATAAACAAAAGTGCAAGGCAAGTGACAGGCTGGGAGAAAATAGTTACAACTTATGGAATGGACCAAAGAGTATAATAATCTTCAATGTACAAGAGTTCCTACAAATAGTTAACAGAAAAACAATAGAAATAGTATCGGCAAAGGATATGGAGTTAGCATTTGGCTTATTTACTAGAGTGACTCCATTTCTCAGTTTATTTGGTGGTTGTTAGATGTGAATGACCATCCATATTTCAAAAGGAATTATACGGAACACCTTTTTGAGGGTCCTTCTGTTGTAAACGTTTTAAACTCTCAGAGGTAGATGACTACAGGGTTGAAACAAATGATGTGGCATAGAAAAATATGTTCTTTCGTGCTCTTCTTTGTTATGTTTGCCTGTTTTGAATTCTCTGAAGGTACTGCGTTATTGACTCTGTCAGTTTTCCTTTTTAAATATAGGAGGACATTGTGTTTATAGCTAAACCTAATTTTTTTTTGTTCTAACAAGATGATTTTGGTGATTTTATGAGTTTTTCCTTGAAATAAATTACAAAAATGCTCATGGTGTGAAATATTTAGGAATATTTTATTAAATATAAACATTGTTTTAATGGGTATGAAATATTAAATATCTTAGGTGTTTGTGTATTGAATATGGTAAACTAAATATTAAATCCTAAATATTAACAATTTTTTGTTATTTTAAAAGTTAATCAGAATTATGTCTCATAACTGCAGTTAAATTTAGCTATTTGGTCTGTCTCTGTATTTATTTTTATTTGTTTTCATCTGGCTTTTTATTAGCAATCCAGTGGGGAGAAGATGGCCGTCCATTTCATTTTCTCTTCTATACTGGCAAACAGTCATATTATTCATTAATGCATGTAAGTATATTACATTTATGATAAATAATATGAATTGTAAGCTACAAAACTAATTATACTGGAGACTTTTCTCAGTTTCAGAATTTACCTCGTATTTTATAATGCTCAAAAATGAGACTTCTAGGGGTAAGGTAGTATGTTGATGAAAGGCTTTATATTTTATTAATTCACTTTTCCTAAAGGTAAACTTTATGAAGTTTATATCAGAATGGTTTGTCCTTAAAATGCTTTTACTTACAAATTAAAATCATGTTAGGAGATAAATGTTTAACTCAATAATAGTGCGTGATGCTGTCAGCGGCTGTGGAGGCATTTACCTTGAGAGAGTCAAATAGTTCTCTCTGCTTTTGATATTTATATACAATTTTTGTTTTCACAGGTTAATGCAGTGTATGATTCTAGAATTTGGGCCCAAAAACAGCCTAAGAAATGATTGTTACACTTTGACTTCCAGCTGCATTTGAGTGTACTGTGAACAGTTTTGTTTTCAGAGCTATCAGTGTTTGATAGTGTGCACATTTGGGAGTGTTCCTCAGAATTACTATTTTTAAAAAAGGCTGTATGCCAGTATCTTTTTTATTTTTAGAATGTGATGTCAAGTTCTATTGTATTCATTATATATTTTTTAATAAGTTTCAGAAATATTTATGGGGCGTCTCCCATCCACAGGCTTAAATCAATGCACACATTTACTCTGCTTTTTAGAATTGTCTGGTGTTTATTTGTGTTCCACAAACCCAAAGGACAAAATCCCCACTTGTCAGGTACATTTATTTCTTGAGGAAAAAAAAGAAAACCTTCTTTTCGCTTTTTGTTGACCTTGGGCAAATGAGCTTCTTGCCCTGGCAGAAATGAAATGAATGATAAATGTGGAGTGTGTCTTTGCTGAGTAATGGAGCTGAGGCTCAGGCTGCCGCAGAGGTTCTCTCCTGCACAGCCTGAGGCTGCCCGAGGACCCCTGCTGTTCATTTAAATAGGTATGTCAAATCTGCCTCCAAACGCCGCTGGTTTGATCTGTGGTAATATTTGTGAAGGTTCCATATGGACTTGAGCCCCCTGCAGTGCTAAGAAATAATGTACAACGCTTCATGGTGCAGACGCAAATTTTCTCTGAAAAGGGATGCAATGCTGCGTTTTAGCTGTCGGAGGGGATGATGGAGCTGATGCGCTAGGCCTGTCAACTTGTTACACGGATGGGTTGCACGCAGCGAAGCTGTGGAAAATCTGTGCCTTTTAACTTTTCTACTTAATCACGGTTGTAGCATTGCCTTTAGACTGTATGCTACATTAATTCTCTTCCTGCCTTCTGCCTTTCATCCCAAGTTTCACGGAAAAAAGTAAAGCATGCAGGTCTTGTAGAAGAGCCTTATCAAGCAGCTGTCATCTGACAAGCCATTTGCATTTGTTTTGGCTGAAACTGAGCAACCCAAGGGCAAGATATTTTGTTGCATTCCATCATAATGAAGAAATTATACATTGTATAGGAGGCCTAACTTTATTTTTTAGTTTATATGTTTTAAAAGGTATTGTTCATGAAACTGATCAGTTTCTCAGTAGGTAAAATTTTATCATAGTCTATGGCTAAAATGTCAAATTGTGTCTGATTAATAAACATTCTTTCTTTTTGAGTAATACAGATTTTGTTACATATTAAAGGGTTCTTTGAGCTTTTAGGTCTCAGTACAACTCAGTAATTCCTAAATATATGCCTCATATATGTATTTCAGCATCATGTATGGCAAATGTCATCCATTACAACTGTAGTCACACCAGTCTCATTTTCTAGATGACACAAATCACCGTCATCCAGCATCTGCCCAAGATCCTGTTACTTTGAAATAGTGACTAAATTGTCACCATTCCACTTACAGAAGTGCTTTTGTAGTTGTCGGGCACTACCTATAAGGTCCAGCTGTGAAACTTGAAGCCCTTAGCATGTTTGCTCTCTCCTTTGTTCTGCCTTCTCTTGGTGGTGGAGGGATAGCTGTCCCCTTCTCTCCTAGGTGATCTCGCTACTGCCGTCCCCCACTGCCATGTGGGAAGTAACCCCCGGGAGACTGTGGCAGGCTTTAAAGATTTGGAAATGAATCCTTGCTACTATTTATTTTTGTTGATGTAATTATTTTCCCCATATGACAGAGTAACCGACACTAAGCCAAACTGTTTTTCCCACATCGTTGACCAATTGTAATTGGGTGAGGCCCAGCCACCACTGGCCAAGCTTTTTGACAAGAAAACAGATCTAGAGCCTATGTGCAGTTGTGTGAGGAGACCCTTCTGATGTCTATTAACCTTTCCTATCTTCTGTGATGATGCCAGATCTTCTTTTTAGTATTTGGTGTCTGTTTACATATTAAGCTTCTATATCACTTCATAGCAACTAATGAAATACAGTCCTGATGCAGCCTACAGTTAGGGACAGTTTATAATGCTTTAATGACTACCGTTTCCAATTGACTTATGTTTAGTCCCTCCAATTTTTGTGGAGAAGTGAGGAGGATTTTGAGGAAAAAGGCTAATGAGCTGAAAGGTGCAATTTACTGTCCCTATTCAGAAGCATTATAGGAAAGTATAAAGCAAAGAGATCCCTGCCAATCTCTGGGGTTCTCACTCTTTGTAAATGCATCGCATTTCAAAGGTTTGTTTGCAGGTCAGTTGGGATTCCCATTTTCCTATGGATATAATGATCCACTTGTCTTCAGCTTCCTGGGAATGTCGACAAAAATCCACTTATTTTATAGCATCACTAAGAAGATGTACATATATAATGAAAAAAGTATGAAACAGTAATAACAAATAATGTCTTAAATAATAAAAACTAGCTTAAGAAGAAATAAGAGACTTCCTGACTTTTTGCAGAGCATCATTGATTACGTAAAAAGGATTCCCTGCTTGATGGAGCTGGCTTGGCTGGCTGATTCTGCCCAGAGCGCATGGCTTCCCGTTTCCTTAATACATTTAGCCAGTGGAACCTGTATGCTTTTCAGACATGATTTAGGACTTCGTTTAGGTTTCTGGAGCAGAAGGAAGAAAGAGAGAAAGAGTACAAGAAGTTTCCCAAAACAACAGAGCAAAAGTGTAAGGAAAGGGAAGACTGTTAAAGAGAATACAGATATCTTTACAAAGAGGAAATGCTGTGCAGCAGAGTAACTACAGTGTGAGTAGCCTAGGTCTAGACTAGGGAGAAGACCTCGTGTGCACAATTAAGGGGAGTGCAGAAGAGACTAAGCCAGAGGGTGGGCTGCCCCTGGGGTCCATGGCAGTAATCCTGCCAGGGCTACCCCTTGCCTGCATCAGCCTGAACCTGTCTAGGACCACCAAGTTGGTGGCAAAGGGAACAGTGGGCTGCATTCATGAGCAAGACATTTGTAATCTTGATAGTCATGGTTCAGTTTGTATAGGTCTTTTAATTTTAAGAAAAATGTAAATTCAGATTTACTGTTTATACCATTACATATGTTTCTGAAAAAAGTAAAATTCACTCACTAAAAGTAAGTTCTTTGAAATTCATTTAAAACTCATTATGGGGGGTGATTATTTGACTCAGAAGTGAGAACCCTTTTGTAAAGCATGATTCATCAAGTCAAGGTATGTCTATAAGGCAGCTTTTCCCAAAGGGCTTTCTGCAGAACACATGTTATGAAATATTTTTCAAGAAAGGGGCTTTGAGAAAATAAATAAAAAATAAAAATAAAACAAATAAATAAGTTGTGAAGTCTGTAAGTAAATATACTGCTTTAACCTGCTGCTGCTCAAATGGAGTAAACCCAGAACCTTTCTACCCAGAACACCTTTTAATGTCCCATGAAACCAGGTCTTGGGAAAGGCTGCAGTACAGAATATTGAAAACACGACTAGTTTTACAGTAAATAATGGAGTATTTTTAAAGTATTTCTTTAAATTGAAGGAACTACATGGCCACAGATGAAATTTACACCAAAAAAATGGAAAAAAAGTTTAAAATGTGGAAGAAAACTAGGTAATTCTAATCCTTATAGCTTATGCGTAAACAGGGTTCATTTGCCTTGTGAAAGAAGCTCCTGCCTTGTTTAGAGATTCCCTAGCTCATTTTAAATGACTTAAGTAACCTGCGTTCTTACAGCATGAGGACAGCAGCCCCAGAGTGCTGCTTCATTACGTGACAATTCCAGACTCAGTAAGCGAAAGCCCTGGGAACTGAGCATCACAAAATTCTTACTTAGTTTAGATGCTTCTAGATCCTCTTTGTGACCTGTGGGGAATATTTAAAACTCTTAGAGTTAGGGCTCTTATCTTTAAAAATGGAATTAAAATAGTGACCCTTCTCACAGTGAGGTATTATTAAATAACTACAACTGTGTAAAGTGCTTATTTTTAAAAAGCTACAGACTAGTGCTGAGATATATCTGCATGCTATTTTAAGACTTTTCTGGACAGGAGTTAATTTAGTAATTGATTCAGCAGTAGAAAGTACTGTTCTAGAAGTATCTTTAATGTACATTTTCTACCCATATGAATAATTACCATTGTACATCTGGTATTCTGTAAGTATACCAATTAAGAAAATTAATTTTTTAAAGATAGATTCAACTTATTGTTATCTCTATGTTGATTTTAATCAGATTGCTTCTTTTGTAATGGCGTAATTATTATAATATATGATGGGACTTAAATTTGAATAGTAAGAATATAGGGTTTCTGTGTTACAAACACTTTCAGGTCATCACTCCTGGGTATGGACTTCCCCAGAGTCCTTTTTCATATGACCTGTCTATGAGACTATTTCCTTTTTATGTTAAATAGCATTATACAATGTATAAACTATACAGCATGTCGTATTCACAAAAAGGGGTCTCCAATAGAACTATATATATCACTTGGAACTGTAGATATGTAACAGAAACCTCTCTCTTAGTTAATACTAAATGAATTATATTTGTACTTATTTCATTTGATTTTGTGCATGCCAGTGGCCAAAAAATTGAGAAGATTACTTAAGAAACTGATTTTCTGTGCTTTCTTTAACAAACACAAATTTGAAGTCAGTTACTATTACTGAACTAGTATCTACGATGACAAGGACTATTAATATTATTAGTAGTTTGTTACTGTTTATTTTGTGTACCAAAATACAATTGACTTTTTCTATACCAACTCCCCCATATGAAATGTTACTTGTTTACCTTTCCTAAAATTGAAATTTCCACATGGTTAATATAAACAAAATAGATTTTAGAAGGAAACTAAAAATCATACTGCTCATGGTCTTGGAAGGGTTTAGTTTAAGCATTTCTTTTCTGCAACCTGAGCATCTGGTATTTTCAAATTAGGCACCTTCTAAATTTTACTCATACATTATGGAAATCTGATGACACGAGGGGTGGATAGGTTTGCTTTGATTTTATGAAATATTAATCATAGCTGTGATTAATGATTCAGCATTTCACATCTGGGTTATTCCTGTCATATTTGAAAATTACACTGTTAAATACAGTGTATAAACTTAGTGTAGGTGGGGTCATACTAATTCTCCAGTGTCCCTTAAAAATTAAGTGGAAACTTAACAGTATACCAGAAGCTACCAGTGATAATCTGTGATGTTGACAGTTCCTGGCATATTTTATACCCTCAAGAATTTTTTGATGTAAATTAGTACACATCTCTTCAGGGAGTTGAAGCTATAGAATCTACTTTCTAGAGAACTGTTGTCTCTAACTAACCAAGGTAGAATCTCAAGGGTGGTTTTATTATGCAAAAGAGGAAGAATAAATAGAAATGGTGCACCAGTAAAATTGTTTCGATTGTTTGACTCTTGAAAGCCATACCTCACCTGTGCTATCATTCTTAACCATCACTATAGGTCACGCACTGTGCTAAGTCATACTTTACATATTTTCTTATTTAAAAAAAAAGTATGGAGTGGGCTTAACAAGCATTATGTGCTGTGATGGGTTACAATCATCAAGTTGTAAGCATTTGCCCTAAATAAATAGAAGTTACCATGTTTAAAATCTGACACATACTTTTCATGGGTCATTTTCTCTTCCATATTTTTTCTGATTATTTTACTTGTATCATTTATAAATTAATATGAATCTAAATATAACACTAGAAGGAAGTGGCATAGTGGAACAATATTTGAAGCAAAATATGGACTTAAAGTAAAAATTGCTCTCAAAAGTTATTGGAAAATGATGATTAATTTAGCAGCCTAAACTTTGACCTAAAACTTACAGACAAGGTATGTCAATTATTATTATTATAACTGCTTTGGTTATTCCAGAAGATTAAATAAGCCCTTATAAGCAGAAGAGGGTATCTTATTACTGTTGTTAGTGTTCTCTTAAGTTCATACATTGATAGCTAGACTTGAAAGATATACCATCTCTGACTTTTGCACACTCGGTGCCTTAGGAGTCTGGCAGCTGAGAGCTTGCTGCAGTTCCCCAGGGTAAGAGCAGTGTGTCTGCCATCTGGCCTGCTGAGACTGTGCTAGGTGCAGAGTGACATGCTGTTTGCCCATGTCTATCCACTTCATACAAGTGGGGAAGATTCACTGGGTTGGGGAGGAGTGTCTTTATTTTACTCCTTCAGAGCATTTGAGAATTGCTTTCTATTAATAGAAACAGAGGTACATAGAAAATTTTCTGTATACTATCCAGTTGAAGTTACAACCCAGTATTTCAGCCTTTAAAAACAAGTTAAAAGTCCCCAAACCACAATCAATGAGGCTTACTAATTCATGGGAGACAAATTGTAAATATCATTTTAAGCTGAGTAACAGGTATATATGTTCTATATGTGGATGGTTCGTGTTAGTTTTTGCTTTTTTTTAGGGTGGACAGTTGGGTTTTTGTTTTATATTGTCAGATAGATTCCTCTGCTGCTACAGGTGATGGATTTATACTTGGGATGTAGTTGTAGGGACAGTTACACTTAATATGGATACTAGGATTAAACTAACTTTGGCCCTTTGCTATTGCGTTGAACTAGATGCTCCATTGTTCTCAAGCTTCAATGTGCATCACTCAGAGGCACTGTTAAAACAGATCCCTGGACGCCACCCTAGAGGTTGTTCTTCGTCAGCAAGTCTGGAGAGGGGCCTGAGAATTTGCTTTTCCAACCATTCTAGGCTAGGATGCTGCTGGTCTAGGACTGGACCTGTGGAACTACTGAGCTGGAGTGAATGGATACACTTTCAGTGTGAGATACTCATGCCCACTGTTAGAGTCTAGCTCATCCCCAGTTTTGTAACTTCTAAGTGTTACTTTTCTTTTTCTCTCTGCTTTTTCTTTTCTCTTCTAAACTGTCAATTCTGCTACCCTTAATGAAAAACAAAATAAAACGAAAAACACTCTTATGAGTCTTTTGAGCCAGAAGGAATGAACTTTTTCATCTTCATTCATTGAGAAGTCCTACCCATTCAGTATCATCTCAGCTTTTCTCACCTATATTTATGTTGTAGAAACCCAAAGGCTCTGTCTTTACATCCTCTTTTCTTTCCTTCTTTGTTTTCTTTTCTCTCTCTCTCTCTCTTTTTTTACATTCTTTTTCACCACGAGAGAAATGGATTCCTGAAAAGAGGTTGCAAAATGAATATAGTACTAAAATGCAAGCACTGGTAAATACGGTGACAATTGCAAAGGAATATTTCTCCTCTTAAAACAAACGTTATCAGCAACATTATGATGTAATATGGCTGTCTAATCAGAGCCCACAAGAAGTTGCCCCCCCAAGCTTGAAATTATTAAGGCTATTTGAGATATGGATTGACATCTCTATCAGTAACAAGGTGTTTCTTCTGACATTAGCTAATGATATTGGAAGCTATCATGATTATCAGAAAAAGGGGTCATTTATGTCATCTCTAGCTCATCCTTTTAAAATGCTTATCTGTTCATTAGGTATTAGTACAGTAGGTTATATATAAATTATAAACAAATAAATACAAACTTACTGGGTGTTAGTCCTCAAAAAATTGTCTACTTAATGAAAAATATTGGGAAGACCATTGCATTATTCTGCTTGTTGTAAACTCATTGCCTGGAAACTATATTTTATTGATAACCCTATTGCTGGATTACTGCCTTTTATAAGTCCTAACAAACTGGCAAACTTTTTCCTGCTTTCAGTGCAATTTAACAAGTGACACATATTCACAGACTTTGTTAGAAAGTAAATTAACAAAAAGAAATCAAATAGTGAAAAATAAATATAATAGGAAACTCTTTAAGACACAAGCTACATGGTGAGGACTTAAATATTAGATTAGTTCAGCGATAAATACCATAAATTTTACTGTGTAATTCTCTTAAGTTTAAACTGCATATTGCTGTATAAATTCTGATCTTTCTTAAGGAAAATTTTTTTGTCTGGTTTGTGAAACTCTAAGTTAAATATAGGGGTTTTTTGGTTGTTGTTTTTTAACCAGCCTCACTGAAGTGGAGTTGTAGAGTTATTTTAAAATCAGTTAGACTCTGTCTCAAAAAAAAATCAGTTAAAGTTAAGTGTTCAGTGATGTATGATATAAACTTCTCATTGAAATTACTCTACCATCTTTTAGTTTGAGTGAGAAATAGTATTATTAAAAGCATTTTCAGCTTTATTTACTCTGCAGCTGGATTCTCTGAGGAAGCCACGTTAGAAATAAGGAGAACTCACAGGGGAAAACTGTAAATTATATCATGACTTATAATGTTCCATCTCTCTTATTTTAACATGTAGTGTATATTTTATTTGCCTTAGGACATATATGGAATGTTACTCAAACTAGAAAAACATCAAAATCAGTTGCAAGCCAAAGATCTATTTCCAGAAAAAACTGAAACCAGGTAAGCTCTTTTCTTGCATTAAAATTATATGTAAAATTTGAACTAAACACATGCTACTTATTGATATCTTTTAGATATACTTAAAGCCTAAAATTTGTTTAGAATTTTAGCATTAATCATTAATGTTGGCGTTCAAAACAATAGGTGCTTTTTGTTTGGGAAGAAGCAAATATTCAGGTCATTTATCCCAGATTGATATATTATTGCATGATATTTGATTACTATATTTGGGATGATGTCCTCAGAATTTTCACGTATATAGCTGCATGTTTATTTAGCATTTGCATGCTTTAATTCTTTTTTTTCTTTTCTTTTTTTTTTTTTTTTTTTTTTTTTTTTGCTATTTCATGGTTTGTGCTTCTATTTAGCAAACAGTCATAGATCAGATCCACCGACCACAGCAATCTGTTAAAAATTTTGGCTTATTTATTCACATATTTTTTCTTAGGCAAAAGACATACATCTTTTTGAGTACACCTTGTTCAAATTGTAAATGTACTCCTAGCTTTTATTACCTTAGTCCACTGATAGGTTAACTTTGTGTCTATAGCATCTCCTTTGAAATAAATTAGACAGGCAAAATTTTAATCTTTATGAAATCTGGCAGCTTTTAATTTCACATGAGTTCCATAGTGGCATATTTAACTCTTCAGGCAAAACATTTGTTAGAGTAGGTGTCTTTTCTAAAGTACATTGAGGAAATGGAATAATATTTTTCAAAAGTAGCTTACTTGGGTGAAATTATTTGTATGTAATATAAAAACTTGTTTTCAAATCATGAATTCCTACTATATGTGGGATCTTTTGTGATATAACTAATTGCATGGTTAATTAAAAAGAGAATATATGTGATATTTTACCAGAAACCTGATTGGCAGCAGATGGCTGATTAAGGAGGAACTAGAAGAAATGTTAGTGGAAAAAGTGTCAGATCAAGATGTAAGTAATTAATCTTTTTAATTTAAGGGGACCTGTGCCATAAGAATGCAGACAATTGCTGTATTTAGGATCCTAATAGTAATGTTCCTCAGTGGCAGGTGTTCCTAAGGCAATTTTTTTTTTTTTTAAACACATTCATTGTTGCTTTCTGCCATGGGAGGACCATATCTGTGGTCAGGAAGGTGACTTGTCAAGTTTCAGATCCTCCTCTTAAAAGTTCCCTCACGTCCTCTGCCAGTTGTTTTAGGGGAGTGCAGCAGATGTCATTTTTCATCTCTTTCAGTAAGGCCAATAGCTAATTTTACAAGCTAATGATAAGTGTAAGGAGCCATTATAGGTTAAGTAGAAAAGGGATGCAGCACATGGTTACCTTCATGCAATGTGCTGCTTCCTGCCTTACCTTGTGTACCCTGTCTGTAAGGTCAGTGGTTTTCATCTTGGAATATGCAAGCCACCTGTATCAGAATTGCTCGGAATGCTGGTTACAAACGGCAGTGTCCTAAGCCTCCCCCCAGACCTGGCACAGAATCACTAGGGGGCCACCCAGGAATCCATGTTTTTAACCAACTTTCCAGGTAAATATCATACTCTATAAAACTTGTATCCCCTGCATTAGGTCTTCATTGTGTTCTTATTTTGTTGAATGTTCCACTGTGTCCCAATATTATCAGAGGAAGTTTGATGTTTTAAATATTTTGATGCTCTAAGTAGATTACTTTCGAAGATTGGAGTGTAGATAAATTGCACAAATTGTTCCAAGAAGGATTTTTTTTCTTCCATGGCAGAGGCTAACATTGTTAGTGTCTTGCCACCGTATAGATTTTAATGCATGTACTTTAGTTGCTCTTTTTCTCATTTAACATATTAGAGAAATTAATGATTTGGAAAGGTTGCCATTTGCTTAAACAAAGTGTCAAGCATTTGGTTGGTGGTAGATCTGGAGTTATTTTCTAATATCCTACCTGCTAAGTATTGCTGCACTTAAATCTAACTGAAAAATCTCTTTGCTTCTTCACTAATGTGTCATTTTACGGTTTACTCTGTTTTCTGGCTGTGATTTTTACAACTCAGGTGGGGTTTTTTTTCCCACTTGGGAAATATCCCAAGGACTTTAATATAGGAATGCAGCTATGAAAACAAAACACATTGTATATTGTAATCTTCCATATTTAGGGTAGTGAGTATTAGAAGAAATCCTGAAGTTTATGGATGGTATCAAGATAAGGGAGGTGATGGTGGTTATTGGCTTCTTAAATTTTAAACTTAGTTCACAAGCAAGGCTGTGTCTACCTGTGGTGCCCTTTGTAGATACAGCAGTAGTCACTGAGAGTGTGTGAGGTGGAATTGAGAAAATAGCTAAGCACGGAACACCTAAGCAAGCGACTGGAGGGGACCCATGGACCTCTGTCAGCCTGGCACCATAGGTGGCCAAGTAGTCGACCGTTACTTAGAAAATTGCCTTCCCTTTTATTATTACATCACAGAAAGCTGTATTTGCAGCAGTTCTTTTACTATTAATCTTACTAGCAAAACTTTTAAATATTTCAAACTGTTAATGTTGGATCTTCACTATAAAGGCAGTGGTGACTAAGATGAGTATGATTTTTACGGTTGGCAAAAAACGTAAATAAGGAAAACTGGGTTTCACAGTCCGTATTAACTAAAGATCTCGAGTAGTAGTTGTTTCCTTCTCCATAAACACTTTAGAATGATTATTCTGGCTTCTAATTTTAAGGGGTTAATTCCAAGTTGTTTACTTTCTAATCACATGTTCAAGAACTATTAAAAAAAATGCACAGAGGAGCAAGGATAATTTATTTCAAGAGGTTGCCCTTTAAGTCAAGTATCTCTTGAATTTTTAAATAGCTTGATTGTTCGGTTTTAAAGGAAATCATAAACATTAAAGTAACACAGCTTGAACAGCCAAAGATATATTTGCCAAATGTATTATGAAATATAATTTAAGAGGTACATTTTCTCAAAGTCAAACTCTATTTTACTATACATGACTTACTGGAAATTATTTATAAAGTTCCTCTTGATACAGTTCTAATAAAAGAGTGGAAATTACACTTGAAGATCATCTAAATACTTTTTGAAAATGAACTTAAAGCTCAATTTCATAATCATAATACAGAGAAATTGATTTTTCTTTGAATGATAAATCTCTTTGTTTCTTGAAAGAAAAGATTTCACACTAAAGATACACAGGAAAAGTGATGCATCTGCATGCTGTTTGAAAAGCAGCATGAAGATGCAGAAGTGTCATCCTGTCAAAATTCATCAAGAAAAGCAACATTCAAAAGATCAAGTATGCAAAAATAGAAAAAATTTAGCAAATGCAATTACACTTGCATCTTCTAATGAATTTTTATTGTCTGCAGCATATGCAGTTGATTCGGCTGCTGGAAAAGTTATTGACATTGCAGTGTGGTGCTGCTGAGGAAGAATTCGTGCAGCGGTTTCGCAGGAGTATAACTATTCAATCAAAAAAACAGCTGATTGAACCTGTGCAGTATGACGAGCAAGGAATGGCCTTTAGCAAAAGTGAAGGTAATGACATTCCGTGGAGAGAAAATAAATTTAGTGAAGATTGAAAAACTACAATTATTTTTATTTGCTATTGCTGTCTGGTATCCATTTGGTTTTTCTCTTTATTTATTTATTTATTCATTTATTTATTTTTGCTGCTACTGCATTGGATTTCCTAATTTTTAATATACTGTTGAAGTTTTTAAAAACTGAACCTTACAATGTCTCAAGAAAAAATGTGGATGCATACCTACACAATCTTATTAACATTTTTTGTTTTTACACATCTATATTAAATCTTTTTATTTTCACATTTTATACTGGTAGAATCCATAAAATATATGTAATAAAGATTTCTTCTCAAAAAATGAAAATGCTCAGTGAATCTGTGTGACAGATACAACTATCTGTCATGTGAACACTTCAGGTACTCACATTTTCCTTGTATATGTTTAGAGACATTTGACATAGTCCAATCATTAAGAATTGACCTACTAAATGATATATTTGCAAAACTCTCAAGGAATTTAATATCATTCCTTTGTCATTTTTAACGACCATAATGTTTTCAAAGAAATGTGACCTTTCCTGAATATTTCTTTCATTTCTACCAATTATGTTTCATCATACTATTCATATATTTCTAAAAGTTATATTATTAGATATATTCCTATTATTATAAAAGAACACCATGTAAATTGGTTGTTTTTTTTTAAGTAGGGTAAATGAATATGAATTACTTAGTTGGTTGTTGAAACTAATTTAAAATCATTGTAGTGTTTCTAAAATGGAATTGAAGAACAAAATTACCTCACAATAAGCTTTATTATGTCTGTTGTGGTGTACTTTACCTATTTTCTTTGTTTGGCTTGTAATAGTTATAGAACTTTCCTAGGTAGAGTGTTGTATATTCTGGGAAGACAAATTGTAGGGTAGTTTTACCTCTCTCACAGTACTGATCTTTAAGATTTTCACTAATAATGAATTTTATATTTTTAAAGGTAGAAGAAAGAGTGCAAAAGCAGAAGCCATTGTTTATGAACATGGAAGTGGAAGAATAAAAATAAATGGGATTGATTATCTGCTTTACTTCCCAGTCCTACAGGACAGGTTCGTGTTTGGTGTTGGTTTTGATTTTTATGTTTAAAGGAAATATATTAATACTTTATAATACATCATGATCAATGTAGATGGCTTGCGATTTTCTGTTTGTCTGGATGATTATTTCTCTTTACCAATGTAACATATCAAACTAGCTAAATGGAAGCTATTGCTATTTTTTACATAGCTTCCAGATTTTTAAAAAAGCATATCTAGAATTCTTCATTAATTGGCTCTTCCTCCTCTTTTCATCACATCCTACTGGAATTTGAGTATTATTAAATACACCTGATGTTCTAAAATGTAGGCTATGCCAAAGTGCAAGAAAAGTAGGTTCCCACCTTCTTGTTTAGGGCTGGGTGTGCTGAAAACAAAACAACCACCACAAAAACCAATCTTAGATTTTATAGCTGACTTAAGCCACTAGGTAAGGAAAAGTACGAGCAGATTTCTTGTGGTTTGTGTTTTCCTGATCATAAATGTTAGAAAAAGTCTGCTTTATCATTTTGGGTTTTTATTCAGAGGAGCATGATTGTACATACTGAGCAAGCAAAGAAACCTGGCATTTATGGATTAAAGTAAGAGTTCATCAGACTTTGCTTAGTTACCAGTGCTAAATACAGCAGTGTTATTTTTTAAACTTTGTATCCCATGGAGAAATAGACATTAATCATAAATAGATACTACAGTTCATCTAATCCTCTAAATATACTCATCTTCAATCTCTCTGAGTCGCTATATAAAGGCCGCTTCTTGAGGCAATTATATTTTTCCAGTAGTTGCTGTCATTATCCACAAGTAACAGAAGTTCAGTATGATTATTTCCTCCCTTCCTAATCCTTCTCCTGTTTCCTGAAAGTGTTATAGTATTTAAGATTAAAAAGGCTACAGCTATTCTGATCCCAGTGCTTATGTAAGGCAAAGAGGACCCTTCTAATATAGTTTAAGCTTCTGTATGGAATAATTATTGTAGGAAATGTATGTTTGTTCTATTTGTGTGTGGGGCTGTGTCAAGAAGTAGCCCACTCTTTATTTAAGATGAATTAAACTAATTCTGCTATTATTCTCACAGGGAAAGGGATGGAATAAGCTCTTTTTCACTTAGGAAAGGCCAGAGAGAGACTCATACTACAGGGGAGGTTAATTTCTGCATTGGGAACTGCAGAAGGAATGACATTTAACCAATCACCTGCCTGTCAGTTTATATTCAAATATAACACCTGATGATTTAACAGCAAGTATCCATTATGACTTGATATCACAATTAAATTACATCCTTAGATCTTATTCTTCAATTTGAATTCAGCAGGCATTTGCTAAGGATCGTCTATGTGCCCAGTCTTGTTCTGGGTATTGTGAGGATATCAGAGCTATTTAAGATATTTTTCCTGTCATCAAGAAACTTCCTATCTACTCGGGAGGCTTAGGGCTAGTCTTGGTGGGCGTGGGCACCCAAACCCTCTTATCATGTGTAAATAGTTGTAGGGATTTAGAGCAGGATTGGTTCAGGAGTTTACAAGTCAGCAGTGAAGTGACCATTGACAATAGGAAGACTAATGAAACAGGAATCAGGGATTTTGATTCTAGGTCTCTGCCTTGTCTAACACACAGTTAAGTGGGTTAGCGACGTGAAGTGAAGTTACGGGGGAGGCTTTTCTGGACAGCCATTTCTTTGGGAGCTTAAACATTTATCTGTCTTAATTCCTAAAGTTTTAAGATTGTCTAACAAATATAAATAAATAGACTGAAATTCAGAAAAAATAGATCTCATAATGTAATTAACTAGAAGTATATCAGAGCAATAGAGCCAGACTGGTTAAGGTAAATGCAATATGGAATTAGATTATCGGTCTCTAAATTTTCTTTTCTTTTTTTTTTTTTAATTTTTTTTTTTCTTTTCTTTTCTTTTTATTTTTTCAGAGACAGAGTCTTGCTGTGCTGCCCAGGCTGGAGTGCAGTGGCACAATCATAGCTCACTGCGGCCTTGAACGCCTGGACTCAAGTGATCCTCGCGTTTTAGCCTCTCCAATAGATAGGACTCCAGGCCCCTGCCACCCTACTAAATTTCCTTTAGTTATGATGATATGGCTACTATTTATAATAGTGCTGTTTTTATAACTTGTAGCTATTTTTTACTTGGTCTCTTTGAAGCATTTGTTCAAAAAGACAATATAGGTTTGTTTTCTGTTGTTATAGGAATTGTGTCATCCCTATATGGTATTATTAAAAATTTTAGACTGGGCGCAGTGGCTCACGCCTGTAATCCAGGAGGCTGAGGTGGGAGGATCATTTGAGCTCAGGAGTTCGAGACCAGCCTGAGCAAGAGCAAGACCCCGTCTCTGCTAAAAATAGAAAGAAATTAATTGGCCAACTAAAAATACATAGAAAAAATTAGCCAGGCACAGTAGCGCTTGCCTGTAGTCCCAGCTACTTGGGAGACTTGAGGTAGAAGGATCGCTTGAGCCCAGGAGTTTGAGGTTGCTGTGAACTAGGCTGCAATGCACGGCACTCTAGCCCAGGCAACAGAGTGAGACTCTGTCTCAGAAAAAAAAAAAAATTTGCTGTTGTGTTTGAAGGTCATCTTTTGTCCCTCTGCATGTGATTATTTTGCTAGTGTAGTGCAAAGAGTAGCACTTAAATGTCCTATCTATATCCATCTCTCAGCTTAACTATGTTATATTAAGCTTTATTTTGGGTCTGAAAGCTACAATGTCAGATAAAGTAAGCAAATGCAATGTAAATGGACTTTTCTTCCCCCCCCCTTTTTATTTATTTATTTATTTATTTTGAAAGAAAATTGGATTAGCTGTATTAATTTTGTGCAAAACAAATTTCAAAGCAAGGAATATTATTAGTGATAAAGAGATGCATTACATAGTAATAAAGGATTCCATTCTACAGCATATACTTCTTAATATATATGTACCTAAAAACTGAGCATCAAGGCTCCAGGGAAAAGAAATTGATAGAACTACAAGGGAAAATGGATAAACTCACTATTATAGAAGGAAACTTCAACACCATGTATCAGAAATGGACAGCTCCAGCATGTGGAAAATCAGTAAGGACATAGTTTAACTGAACAGCACTGTGAATCAACTGCATATAAATAACATCTACAAACTATTTCATTCAACAACAGCTGAATAAACTTTCTTCTTAAACTCATATGAAATATTCACCAAGAT
>CAUYRT010028373.1:0-12328 GCA_963574885.1 Lepilemur ruficaudatus
AAGCAGAATGTGCAGTGGCTCACATCCGCAGTCCCAGCTACTCAGGAGGCTGAGGCAGGAAGATCCCTGGAGGTCAGGAGTTCGAAGCTGCAGTGAGCTACGATTGTGCCCCTGCCCTCCAGCCTGGGTGACAGAGTGAGACCCTGCCTCTTAAAATAAATAAATAAATTTTACAAAAAGAAGGCAGAATGGGAAAAAAGAAAAAGAAAAAGAAAAAGAAAGCTCCAAACCTAACAGTAAGCAACAGCTTTTATGCCAGGTCAACAAACTACACAAAATTGCTTTTATTAACGACATTCTGGTTTCTATTATGCTCATTTTTGTACTGTATTTTTATCTTCTCAATTTCATTCAAAATTCTGATATAGCAACAGATAATAACAAGTGTTGACGAGGATGTGAAGAAACTGGAACCCTCACACACTACTAGTGAGAATGTAAAATGCTGCAGGCACTTTGGAGTCTGGTAATTCCAGAAAAGGCTAAACACAGTTACCAAATGACCCAGCAATTCCTCACCAAGATATAATAAACCCAAGAGAAATAAAAACATATGTCCCTAAAAATCTTGCATATGAATGTTCAGTATTATTAATAATAGCTAAAAAATGGAAGCAATCCAAATATTCATCAATTGATGAATGGATAAGTAAAATGTGGTATATCCATACATGGCATACTATTTGGCCAGAAAAAGGAATGAAGGTACCATCCATGTGGTATATGCTACCACGTGGATGAACCTTGAACTCATTATGCTAAGTGAAAGAAGCTGGTCAGAAAGACCACACATTGAATTATTCCATTTATATAAAATATGCAGCATAGGCCAATTAACAGAGACAGAAAATCAAGTAGAGGCTGCCTAGGGTTTGGGAGGAGGTGGGAGAATTAATAGAGCTAAGGGGTACAGGGTTTCTTCTGGAGGTTATAAAAATGTTCTAAAATTTATTGTGGTGATGGTGATATTTGTACAATTCCGTGAATTCCATTTAATTGTACTTTAAATGAGTGAATTGTGTGGTATATATATATATCTCAGTAAAGCTATATTTTAAAAAGAAAAAGGAAGAGAGCTTAAATCAATGCAAACCTTCTAAAAAGCTCCAGAGGCAGGAGAAATTGAAGGCATGCTTAGAGGCTCCTAACTATGAGAAAGAAAGGTCTCATACAGTAGTTAGGATGGGCCTATGAGAGACCACGGAGGCAATGGAAGAATTTAAACTTTATTCTACAATCTACAGTTCCCCAAAATTCATAAACTGGTTTTACCAGAGTCAGAAGCGAGATAAAAGACAAACTTTAGGGCCTCACCCTGAAGATTCCGATGCCGTCAATTGTGGGATATGCAGGGAGGCAGGGAAGTGTAGGAATCTGTTTATAAACTGCTCCAGGTGACCCTGGTGGCAGCCACATAAGTCTAACTCTTGCACAACAAGGAAAGAAAAATAATCTTATCGTGGCAGTGACACCTTTTGAAAAGTCATTCTGCAAGTAATATGAGGGACTGATTATAATGAAGTTAAGACCTGCCTTTGGTAAGCACAGGGCAATGATTAGAGTTCTGAATTCTTACTCCACCTTCGTGATATTATTAAATATTCGTATACAAGCTTTCAATGCCCAAAGCCACCACCTTAAAAAAAAAGACTTTTTCATTGCTAAACAAAAACTTAGCAAGAACCCTTATATCTTTCTTTAAAATATGCAACTCACCAGCTTCCCTAATACACTTATAGATTATCTGTCTTAGGATTCTCAATAGGCTGGGGTGGTAGTAAACTGGGGTGGTCTTCCATGACAACTGGGCTGCTCTCTCAGGGGAATTTATTTTCCAGCTTTCCTTCCCCACATGGCTGTACCATGTACCTACCAGGATATTTGAAATGAGCTTTTAATGTAAATATGGATTTATAAGGTTCATTTGAAAACTGAAAGACTGCTGCAAATAACTCATCAAGTAATATTGAACATCCATGTTTTTGACTGGACGCTGAATTCACAAAGCTCCAAGCACACTCCCTCCAGCTGCCTCCTGAACAGCAGCATTCATTCACAAGACAGCTGGCAGGGTACAGATACAACCAGTGGCCTTGGTGCACCCGCGCTCATACACTCAACGCTATCTGGCCCACATATCTTAAGCTCTTTTGTTGAATTAGCAGTTGCAGTTTCAGGTGGGTCTTCTGGAGCCAGAAAGCCTTCCTTACAGATAGTTCTGGGTAGTAACTATGACTCAGCAAATCACAAATCCAAATTGTTAGGATAAACTCCTGGTTAACATATAAAGAGGAACAATCTTAAGCAGTAAAGCTATTTCCTCAATAAATCCATGTGCTTTAAAATATTTTAACTGAGTAAAAAAAAATTAACTTATTAAAATTGTATAGAGGAAAATCATTCTAGAGCATAAATTATTTTCATAATTTAACACTATGCATATAATATAAAACAGTGTAACTACTTGTTCACTCTACCTCACTGCTGAAAAATAGTCTTTTGTTAAAATAGAGTGAACCATTACTCTGACCCAGGACTAAGAAGCAGATTGATACTGTACTGCTTTGAAGTATAATAATTCCCATCATATCCTACTCCCAAGTAGCTGGTACTACAGGCCCATGGCTAGCCTTCCACTACTCCATCTTAAGAAAACTACTGTAGTAGGCCAGCATTCGCTAGGCTAACATACTGAGTTGTCTTCTACTATCCAGAACATTTCTTAAAGTTCATTCTATTTTTTTTTTTCTTTTTTGTTTTGAGACAGAGTCTCACTCTGTTGCCCACGCTAGAGTGACGTGGTGTCAGCCTAGCTCACAGCAACTTCAAACTCCTGGGCTCAAGTGATCCTCCTGTCTCAGCCTCCCGAGTAACTGGGACCGTGCCCAGCTAATTTTTCCTATTTTTAGTTGTTTGGCTAATTTTCTTTCTATTTATAGTAGGGACAGGGTCTTGCTCTTGCTCAGGCTGGTCTCGAACTCCTGAACTCAAGCAATCCTCCTGCCTCGGCCTCCCAGAGTGCTAGGATTACAGGCATGAGCCACCGCGCCCAGCCAGTTCTCTCTAAGTACAAAGCAGTAGAATAAGGATTTTTGAAGGGAAAGGAAATTTATCTTGATAATTGGAATAAAGCCACCTATCTTACCTAACTCACAGGTTCATTGGTAACATAAAGTGGAATAATGTTTGTCACAGTATAGTATGATAATATAAAGTATACTGCAAATGTTAACAACTATTTAAATTATGACTACTATAGGCTAAGTTTTAGATCCTGAGGGTATCCAAAGAAGTCTTATTTTCAATTAAAAGACATTTTATTCTGGGTGTGGTGGCTCATGCCTGTAATCCTACCACTCTGGGAGGTGAAGGCAGGAGGATTGTTTGAGGTCAGGAGTTTGAGAACAGCCTGAGCAAGAGTGAGACCTCATCATCACTACGAAAAACAGAAAAACTAGCCGGGTGTGGTGGTGCACACCTGTACTCCCACCTCCTTGGGAGGCTGAGGCAGGAGGATCACTTGAACCCAAGAGTCTGAGAATGCGATGAGCTATGACCACGCCACTGCACTCTAGCCAGGGCAACACTGTGAAAGCCTGTCTCAAAAAAAAAAAAAATTGCTGGCATTACGTTAGATCTATACATCATTTTCCAGGGGATTGATACTTTTATAATATTTAATCTTCCCATCCTTGGACCACTGTGATTTCCATTTATTTAGGTTTTATTTAGTCACTCAATAAAGTTTTAGAATTTTCTCTGTAAAGGTCTTACATATATTTTGTTAGACTTAAAATATATCGGCTATAGTTTATAACTCTTGAAAACCATGGATCCGAAAAAAATATTTTTAAAATGATGTATGAAAAGCTGTTTGAGGTGAGATACTTAGAGCGTGATATAAATATATGTAAATATTAATATAAACTTCTTAAAATTATTAAATGAAACAAAGGTCACCAAAATGCAATTGCTACTACATAATCCGTTTTAATTCTAGAATTACTGTTTTGTAGTTATGTAATATCTCAGTTCAACAGGTTTAAGGTACTTGAGAGAACATGCATGTCACATAAACAAGTGTTTGAAACATTTCTGTTCATAGATATGTACGTTCATGAAAGGATGAAGTACTTAAAATCCAGAATGATTTTCTATTCATCAATTTTAAGAGGAAAAAAAATAAAAGAGGAGAGGAATGTTTATGATGAGGCAGAGACACAAAGGACACCTCATTAACACCTGGACACTGGCTGCCCCCCCTCACCAGGTCTCCCCACTCCTGCACCCACAACTTTCACAAAACCTCCTTTAGGCTTTACAAAACCTTTATCTCCTTTTCCTCATTTGTAAAATTGAACACTGTTCTGTCAATGATACATGTTGACATGTATCAAACGTAATGAGGTGCCTTGGAAAGGATGCTTCTTAAAAAGTCAAACACAAAGCAATAATTAGTTGAAGCAGTTACAGCTATTCCCTATCAGGATATTTTATTATGGTTGCTTATAATTATTGTGGCGAGAGTGAAAATAACACCCAATAAATTGGATTCAAAATCTTCAAGCAATGCTAAGAAAATGGTAGGATTTGCATATAACAATGAGAATCTTTTTTTCTGTTTCTTGAGACAGAATCTCACTCTCTTGCCCAGGCTAGAGTGCTGTGGCATCAGCCTAGCTCACAGCAACCTCAAATTCTTGGGCTCAAGTGATCCTCCTGCCTCAGCCTCCCAAGTAGCTGGGACTACAGGCACGGGCCACCATGCCCAGCTAATTCTTTCTATTTATTTTTAGTTGTCCAATTAATTTCTTTCTATTTTTATCTATTTTTAGTAGAGACGGGGTCTTGCTCTTGCTCAGGCTGGTTTCGAACTCCTGACCTTGAGCGATCCACCTGCCTCGGCCTCCCAGAGTACTAGGATTATAGGCGTGAGCCACCGCGCCCAGCCAACAATGAGAATCTTGGAAAAAAAAAAAGGGGGAGGAGGGAGGAAAACTTGAGAAACTACTTTGAATGTAGTCTGTTATTCCTCAAAACATTTTAGAATCTAGTAAGTAAAAGGCACTCTTTTGTACTGCATTCTACATGAGGCAGACTAGAAACAACCTGTCTAGGAAGCAAGAAAGAAGCACAAATGCAATGCAATACAGAGTATGCACTCAATAAATGTTACTATTATTACAAAGCAGAACGACAAAAAAGATCAATTTCAAATAAGATGGTCAACAAGGCTTCAATAAGGGATGTGTGGTTTCAGCTTGCTCTACTAGAGGGGTTGATGAAATATAGCCCACGCACGGCCTGCCACCTGTTTTTTTTTTTTTTTTGTTAAGAATGGTTTTTATTATACATTTTAAAAAGGTTAAAAAGACTCAAAATAATGTTTTGTCACTCATGAAAGTTACAATAATTTCAGGGTCCAAAATACTTTTCTTGGAACACAGGCATGCTTTCACACTACAGGGCAGAGGGGAGGAATAGTTTCAACAGAGACCATATGGCTCACAAAGCCAAAAATAATTACTATCTGGTCTTTACAAAGAAAAAGTCTTCCTGCTCTAAGAGGATGGAAGGGATTTTGGTGGGCAGAACTAGGAAAGCAGGTAGAGGAAGACAAGAGGAACAGACATTCCACTTGAGACATGAAGCAGTGAAAATATGAAGGGAAAACCTAGAATATTTAAGGAATAGTGGTAACACCAGTTTGACTAAAATAGAGAGTCCAAATTAGGTAAATAATTTTTTGAGCCATTTAACACTGTGTGCATTGTTATTGAGCCATTTATACTATTGTGATCAGTTTTTTTGTTTTTTTTTTTGAGACAGAGTCTCACTCTGTTGCCCAGGCTAAAGTGCTGTGGCGTGAGCCTAGCTCACAGCAACCTCAAACTCCTGGGCTCAAGCGATCCTCCTGTCTCAGCCTCCTGAGTAACTGGGACTATAGGCATGCGACGTCATGCCCGGCTAATTTTTTATATATATATTTTTAGTTGGCCAAGTAATTTCTTTCTATTTTTAGTAGAGACGGGGGTCTCACTCTTGCTCAGGCTGGTTCCGAACTCCAACCTTAAGTGATCCGCCCACCTCGGCCTCCCAGAGTGCTAGGATTACAGGCGTGAGCCACCGCGCCCAGCCTGTGATCAGTTATTAACAAGCATCCTCATAAGGAATCTATGAGATTGGTACTATTATTATCTCTATTAATAATTAAAAAACGGGCCTGGTACAGTGGCTCACAACTGTAATTCCAGCATTTTGGGAGGACAAGTTGTGAGGATCACTCAAGGACAAGATTCAAGGCCAGCCTGGGCAACACAGCAAAACCCCATCTCTACAAAAAAGTTAAAAAATTAGCCAGGCATGGTGGTGCACACCTGTAGTCCCAGCGACTTGGGAGGCTGAGGTGGGAGGATCACTTGAGCCCAGGAGTTCCAAGTTACAGTGAGCTATGATTGCACCACTGCCTGGGTGACAGACTGAAACCCTGTCTTTGAAAAAAATAAAAATAAAAAAATAATTAAAAAACTAGTTGAATGATTCGATAAGAAAACTAAGCCTTACAGAAGTTAAATAACTTGCCAGTGAGCTGAGCAGAGCAATGAATTTAGGTTCCTTTGCCCCCAGAGCCCATGTTGTTAAATATTACTCCATATTAAACCTTCACACAGGGTAGTAAAAGGAAATGTATCAACAAAGGTAGGTTAGGGCAAAATTGTCAATGTTTTCAAATATAGGGGTAAAAACAATATGGATTTTGTCTGTACGTTACGATTCTCCAACTGTGTTTAAAAGGACAGTTGTCCCATGAGCTGGTCCAAAGTGTTCTACCCTTAGAATCAAACTGTTGTAGCCTTTTTCTAAATGACAGGAGAAAAAAATGTGAGCTTGATTGTCTCAATTTCAAGTTTCTCCAAGAAATATTTCTTAAATCTTTGAAAAATGGTAAATTATAAAAATCAATGTGTAAGTGGCAGATGAAGTTTGGGAAAATTCAGCTGATTATGCTTAGCTCAACTTCTTTTTAATGGAGTATATGCTCACAGATGTCATTTTATTATTTTAAGTTCAAATGATTAATTGAATATATTAATTCAGTAACAGTTAATTCAATTATCTAGAAGTGGTTTTGAGATTAAGGTAGTCTTCAAAAGAATAATTGTGCTTTTGTGAGAGCTACATTAGCACTAAAAAAAAAATCAGACATATATATTAGCAGTATCTATTAATTGAAAGTATAGAAACTAAAAGATAATACATCTTATTGCTACCTGGGAACACCCCCTACCCCGTCAGACTAAGGCTACCCTACTCAATAGACATATTGGAGCCACAGATGCAAGCTTCATACACAATTTTAAATGTTCTAATACTGCAGTCCTCAACCCCCAGGCAGTGGCCCAGTACCAGTCCATTGCAGGTTAGGAAAACAGGCCTGCCCATCACCGCCTGCGCTCCACCTCCCCTCCACCCAGCCCGCCCCCATCTGTGAAAAAACTGTCTTCCACGAAACCAGTCCCTAGTGCCAAAAAGGTTGGGGACTGCTGTTCTAATAGATGTGTTTTTTAAAAGTAGAAACAGGTGAAATCAATTATAATAATTTATTTAACCCAGTGTAACATATTATCATTTCAACATGTAATCAGTATTTTAGAAATGGAGATGTTTTATATTTTTTTAAACACTAACTCTCAAGATCTGGTGCATATATTTCACACTTACAGAACTAGCCCTATTTCAAGTGCTCAATAGCCACATGTGACTACTGGCTACAGTACTGCAACGGCACAGATCTAAGGGACTTGATCTCTTCCAAAGGTCGGTCACAGCAGGAAAGAGGCTGTAGATTGCAACATCAGAGTCAGACAGTGAAAATGAAGGACATAGGCAAAAAAGGGAGGAACAGCATTTACCTCCAATATTCTAATGTTTGAAATAAATGAGAGTTTAAAAAATGAATAATGAATAATAGACTATTTCAGCAGGCAGTAACCTTTTAGCAATCTGTATGTTTAGTGTTCTTAAAGTATTGATTTTATAAAGGGTTCTTAAACTACTGATTCTATAAAGATTGCTTTTGCCACATTTTAAGTAATCTTGCTGTAACTGTGATCTGGAGTTAGTCATAAACTCCCTCCTCCCTCTCCATTTCCTCACCACCACCCCCTATTCCGTAAACTATTTCAGCATGATCCAAAAAGAGCCAGGTGCTTCCTACAACCCAAACAAATTTAAAATCTACATTTTGTTTGTTGTTGTTTTTTGTTTTTTTTTTTTTTTGAGACAGAGTCTCACTCTGTTGCCCAGGCTAGAGTGCTGTGGCGTCAGCCCAGCTCACAACAACATCAAACTCCTGGGCTCAAGCAATCCTCCTGCCTCACCCTCCCGAGTAGCTGGGACTACAGGCATGCGCCACCATGCCTGGCTAATTTTTTCTGTATATATTTTTAGTTGGCCAATTAATTTCTTTCTATTTTTAGTAGAAACCCGGTCTCACTCTTGCTCAGGCTGGTCTCCAATTCCTGACCTCAAGTGATCCTCCCACCTCAGCCTCCCAGAGTGCTAGAATTATAGGCGTGAGCTATACCGCATCCGGCCCACAGAAGGATTTTGGAAAGGGAACTGAAATAATGTTTTAGAGTAGTGAAGCATCAATGTCACAGGAGTTGTAGGAAATAAACTGGAAACATACCAGTTCAGAATGTTCCACACAAATCTGGAACTAGTGTTATAAAATTAAGAATAAAAAAGGACAGAGGCCAGATACCCTTAAGCAGTGATTCAACTAAATCATGTAAACAGTTTCATGACGGAGCACAGAAGAGAAAATCATCTCCAGTGTGGACAAAAACAATAGGCAAGAAGAGCTGCCCTCTCAACCTCCTTCCCCACCCTGCTCCCCAGAAGAATTTGAGCAAATTCCTACGTAGATTTGGTCGTTGCAAATATTTCCTTTTTCTTAACTCACTGGCTCTTTTTAGGCACCAGACCAAATTCTTCTTTGTTAATCTATTAAAATACCTATGATAGGCCGGGCACGGTGGCTCACGCCTGTAATCCTAGCACGCAGGGAGGCCGAGGTGGGTGGATCGCTCAAGGTCAGGAGTTTGAAACCAGCCTGAGCAAGAGCGAGACTCCGTCTCTACTAAAAAATAGAAAGAAATTAATTGGCCAACTAAAATACATAGAAAAAATTAGCTGGGCATGGTGGCGCATGCCTGTAGTCCCAGCTACTTGGGAGGCTGAGGCAGGAGGATCGCTTGAGTCTAGGAGATGGAGGTTGCTGTGAGCTAGGCTGACGCCATGGCACTCTAACCCAGGCAACAGAGCAAGACTCTGTCTCAAAAAACAAACAAACAAACAAACAAAAACCTATGATAAATTAAAATAATAATAAATTCTGCTTGTGAAAAACAAATAAGTTGCAGGACTCGGTGTCCTACACCCGGGGGCGGGGTTGCAGTGGGAAAAGACTATGTGTTTTAGTGGCAATAGGTTAAAGTACATCAGTATTCAAGTTTAAAACAAACTCCGAACAATTCAAACACTGCAGCAAAGGGATGTTTAACAGCTTCTTTTTACCGAATGAAATTATGTAGTTACCATGTGTTTACCAGTGCTTACAATGAAAAATTATTCAGGAAACCAAAACTATAGCTCAGTACTTTTCAGTTCTTTGATCAATCAATTATGCTTGTTACCCAAAAACCTATCCCCATCAATTAGGTTCTTCTAAAAAGTAAAATGCTTTTAGTTCAGGGGACTGCATGATGTCCCCTTCAAATAATGGAAGACACTAATGAATGAAACTGGCAAATCACCTTTAGGCAGCTATTTACTTTTCTTCCCCGCGCTCCCCAGAGAATGGGTCTTTGCCCTGTCACCCAGGCTGGAGTACAGTGGTGCCATCATAGTTCACTGCAACCCTTGACTCCTGGGCTCCAGAGATCCTGCTGCCTCAGCCTCCCAGAGTGCTGTAATCCCAGCACTCTGGGAGGCTGGGGCAGGAGAACCACTTTAGCCCAGGAGTTTAAGACCAGCCTGGGCAACATAGCAAGATGCCATCTCTACAAAAAATTTAAAAATTAGCTGGCTGTGCTGACGCCTGTCTGTAGTCCCAGCTATTCTGGAGGCTGAGGCAAGAGGACTGCTGGAGCCCAGGAGTTCCACGCTGCAGTAAACTATGATCATGACACTGCACACCAGCCTCAGGGACAGAATTAGACTCTGTCTCTTAAAAAAAAAGGGAAAAAAAGGAAAAATGTGGTGGAGGATGCTACAAAACATTAGCAAAACTAAAAATGGCTTCTTTGAAAAAGCAGAGCAGTTTAGCACTTTTGCAAAGCAAATAATGGGGAAAAGCAAAGAGTAGGTGCTCACGGAATAAGAGGAAGCACAAGACATTTGTCTTGGTCCAAAATAAAAAATGTAAACCTTCCACTAAAGTGCCACTGAATTGTTCACTTTAAAATGGTTCATTTATATTGATTTCACCTCAATTTATTTTAAAAAATTAGTAAACTTCCTAAATGCATCATTTTGAATAAACACTGTTTAAACACTGTTTTGCCCTCAACCGATCCTAATTTTTTTTTTTTTTTTTTTTTTTGAGACAGAGTCTCACTTTATTGCCTGGGCTAGAGTGCTGTGGCATCACGCTAGCTAGCTCACAGCAACCTCAAACACCTGGGCTCAAGCGAGCCTCCTGCCTCAACCTCTAGAGTAGCTGGGACTACAGGCCTTCGCCACCACCGCCCGGCTGATTTTTTTCTATATATACTTAGTTGGCCAATTAATTTCTTTCTATTATTAGTAGAGATGGGGTCTCGCTCTTGCTCAGGCTGGTCTCCAACTACTGACCTCGAGCGATCCTCCCGCCTCAGCCTCCCAGAGTGCTAGGATTACAGACGTGAGCCACCATGCCAGGCCCCTTAATTTTTTTTTTAAATCTTGTTTTCTCAAAAGTTCTAGAGAAACAAATAAGTATTGTTCATCAAATAGAAGTTGCTGTGGTGTGGTGGTGGAGTGGGTGGGAAAGCACAAAAAGATACACTGTAATCATCTACCTGCCTGCCTTCAAAGAGCTTACAGCAACGGTAGAGCGATAAAAAAAAAAAAGAAGAAGGCAACAGGTCAAAAAGAGAGGCCACAATACATTCATGAGTGATTTTGCTGTTTTTAATGAAGGCAAGTACTATCGAGTTTAACAAAGAGAACTCTGGAGCTGATGAGCCGGGCAAGATGTGAACAGACAAGTAGATCTCCTTACACGTCTAACCCTTGATGACAGCACAAAGCCACCCCTCCTGGGCTAAGGTGTGCACAGACACCGAAACTGGACTGCAATCCAACTAATCCGCCCAGCAAGGCCAAAGGCGCACACGAAGTGTGCCTGTTGTATCTTACTTACAATTCCTAACACCGAGCTGCAGACTTAAAAATGCCTAACAAAGGCTGACTTTGGGTTGGACAACCGTACCCCGTGAATCCTGGTCCAGGCGCCCTGGCCTGGTCGCGCCTCCGCGCCGCACCGCGGGCGCAGGTTGACGCGGGCCAGGCCGCAGCCCCGGCCTCAGCCCCCGCCCTGCGCGCCCCCGCCCTGCGCACCCCCGCCCCGTGTCCGCGGGACGGACCCCACGGGCCATGCCCACGCCCCGTGCCGGCGACGCCAAATTGCTACTAGGGGCCCGGGACCAGCGGTCAATAGCAGCAGGCAGGCGGCGCGGCCTCGCCACACACAGCGGGGACCCCTCGGCCGAGCCCTGCGCCACGAGCGCCTGCAGCCCCCCGCGCCGGCCCCGGGCACCGGCCGCCGGGGACTGGCCCGCGAGCGCCCGCGCGCCCGCCAACGGCCGTCCCGGCCCAACCAACGCGGGCAGGGGAGGAGAGGCGCGCGCGGCCGGCCGAGCGTGCGAGCCCCTCGGGGGCGCGGAGAGCAGGCTGCGCGAGGGGAAGGCAGGGCAAGCCGGCGACGAAGCCACCGCCGAAGGCTGCGCCAGGAGGGCCTCCCGGAGGGGCGCTGGCCCCTTCCCCTCGGAAGGTGCAGATGGTTTGACCCCCCCACCCCGAGCGAGGTGCCTCGTCCCAGCCTCTGCTGGACTGTACCATCGGGCGGTGCCGCCGGGATTTCTCCCCCCCACCCGGGTCCGCGGTCGGTTGGCCCCGGCCGGGCTCTGAGACGCGGAAAGAGCTGGACGCCATTTTGGGTGGGACTAAGCAAAGACGAAACACCCTCCCAGTCTATGGGGTCGTCTGGACCCTGGCTTATCCGGGTCCCTTAATCCTTTCGGTACTTACACGACGTTGGGTGAGGGGAGCTGGAAGATCA
>CAUYRT010028376.1:0-20910 GCA_963574885.1 Lepilemur ruficaudatus
GCCTATTACACCTATAATCCTAGCACTTTGAGAGGCAGAAGTGGGAGGATTGCTTGAAGCCAGGAGTTCAAGACCAACATGAGCAACACAGTGAGACCCAGTCTCTGCAAAAACCAAAAGAATTAGCCAGGCAAGGTGGCATGTGCCTATAGTCCCAGCTACTTGGGAGGCTGAGGTGGTAGGATTACATGAGCCCAGGAGTCCGAGGTTGCACTGAGCTACAATAGCACCACTACACTCTAGCCCAGGCAACAGAGTGAGACCCTGTCTCAATAACAACAGCAAAAACTCAAAGCAAAAACAGGTTAAATGTGAAGGAATGGAAAACAGATATTCCATGCAAGTAGTAACAAAAAGAGAGCTGGGGTGTCTATACTAATATCAGACAAAACAAATTTTATCTCAAAAATTGTTATAGGAGATTTGTTATAGAAAGTCATTATTTATTGATAAAAGTAGCAATACAAAAATAGAGCCCAAAATATATGAAACAAAAGCAAACAATGAGAAAATGCAAGTCAAAGCCACATGAGATACTACTTCACATTTACTAGGAGATTTACATTTAAAAAAAAGGAAAATAAGTGTTGACAAGGATGTGGAGAAATTAAAACCCTGTTACATTGCTGATGGGAACGTCAAATGGTTCACCTGCTGTGGAAAACAGTTTGGAGGTTCCTCAAAAAGTTAAATATGGAATTGTTATATGACCCAGAATTTCCACTTTTAGGTATAAACTCAAAAGGAGTGAAAATAGACATTCAAATATTTGTATGTGAATGTTCATAGCAGCATAATTCACAATATTCAAATGGTAGAAATAACCCAAATGCCCATCCATGAATGAATGTGTAAACAAATTATGACATACACATGCAAGGAAACATTATTCAGCCATAAAAAAGAATAGAATACTGCTGCTGCAGTGGTGCAGGCCTGCAGTCCCAATTACATGGGAGACTGAGGCAAGAGCATCCCTTGAGGGCAGGAGTTCGAGGTTGTAGAGCACTATGATTGCACCTGTGAACAGCCACTGCACCCCAACCTGGGTAACACAGTGAGACCTTGTTTCTAAAAAAAAAAAAAACAAAAAACAAAATCAGAATTCATCCACGACACGGATGAATCTTGAAAACATTATGCTAAATGAAAGAAGCCAGACACAAAAGGTTATATGTTGAGTGATTCCATTTATTCGAAATAGCCAGATTATGTAAATCCATAGAGACAGGAAGTAGATTTGTGGCTGCTAGGGGATGGGGGTAGGCATTATGGGAAATAACTGATTAATGGATGAGAATTTTCTTTTGGGGTGATGTAAATATTTTGGAACTGGGTGGAGCTCCTGGTTGCATGGCATCGTGAATGTACTAAATGCCACTGAATTGAATTGTTCGCTTTAGGATGGTTAATTTTGTATTATGTGAGTTTCATTTCAGTTTTACAAAATCTTCAAAACTAAAAAGGAAAAAAAAGCATTTGGTGCTACCCAGCAGTGCACTCCTAGATATTTACCCAACGGAACTGAAGACACTCACGTGCACACATACACGTGTATGGTCACAAATATTTGTACATAGCAGCTTTATTTGTTCATAGCAGCTTTATTCGTTACAGTGAAAAACTCAAAACAACCCAAATGCCCATCGACTGATAAATGTAGGAGCAAACTGTTGTATCGCCATACAATGGAAAATTACTCAACAATAAAAATAAACTGATACACACCACATGGATGGATTTCGGAAACATTTTGCTTGAGTGGGGAAAGATGGCAAATTCAAAAGACTACCTGTGGTATGATTCCATTCATATAAAATTCTAGAAGAGGCAAAACTTTATAGTAACAGAAAACAATTCGTAAGTTATTAGAGGCTAAGGTGATGGGAGGAGATTAACTGAAAAGGGGAACTTCTTGGGATGATAACACTATTCAAAACCTTGATTTTAGTCGTGGTTACATGACGGTATATATTTAGCAAAATTCACTGACATTGAAATATCTAAAATTAGTGAATTTATTGTATATAAAGTTACCTCAATAAAGTTAGTTTTTCAAAAAAGGAAAAACTGGTTTTTGTGCTAGACTTTCTTTTTGGTTGGCTTTTATGTCCAACTCAAATCTTTATTTAGACATGGCATAGTAAAGTTCTTCCAATGATGGCTATAGAGATCTCCTAGAATCGAGGGAAATCTTTTACCCTCTTCATCCAGGTGCTAAAGGGGAGTATGAAGATGAATATGCCTTCTGTGCCAATGGAAGATTGAACCAAACAATATATTCAACCATATGCTCTCATCTCAGCCTGACCATCTGCTGGCTGTGCACTTATATATATCATCTAGTTCACGGATTCCCATTCGAACAAAAACTATGGGGTAAAAAACGACATATCCTATAAAATAGTTAGCTAATAGCTATGTTGAAAGAACCTAAGTACACTATCTTCTAAGAATAAACTGTGCACCCTGGGGGAAATAAATTCATTCAAGGTACCAATGTAACTCTGAATTTGGAGGAAAAATGCTTTTATATCTGTAAAAAAGAAATGGAACAGGAGTCGTGTCTCAAAAACTTGACCTAAGAATATCAAGGGGGCAAATCTATTTGTTCGATATCTCTAGGTTGCCCTTGAGGAGAAATTAGATCCAAATTAGAGTTATAGCTATCTTTCCATCACCACTCTGATGTCTATATTTCTGTCCTTCTGAGAATTTTTGTTGTTGAGGTAAATTGTCCATGTACATGTGTTTCTAACAACTGTGTAAAACTCCATTCTTTCTTGGTATGAGCTGTGATTTTCCCTGAGTGGCTGGAGAAAAATCTAGATCTTATTTTCTAACTTCTCCAAAGGCAGAATTAGATAATTTATTTATTTATATATATATTTTTAAAGGTGGTAAATAACTGCTATCTGTTTGCCAACCTACTGAAGGTGCGTTAGCCCCATTGTTACATCCCCAAAGTTCATATCTGTGAGAATGTGTTAGTTTTTAACTAACACATCTAAAAAGAGACGCATTATAATTCAGTCTATTCATTCATTCCAAAAACATTATCATCAGTGGAAGGCTTCTGACATTTGCAAAGTTAAATACGAGGCTGCTTTTTCCAATCTCTCGCATATTTCATCTCAGCAGCTCCTCAGGACCCCTCTTCCCCCTGCCATTGGCGAATGGCACCCTTCAGACGTTATCTTTTTCCCAATCCAGCACTTAGCACATTGCAGCCACTGTCAGTAAAGCAGCCTGTCAAAGACTAAATCAGAAAGGATGGACCCTGCTGTTTCCTTCACATCAGAGAGAGAATCCCCTGGGGTGACTTTAAGACACAATGTTCACCTGTCATTTCTAGCTCATCTGCAGAATCCACTTGGGGTGCTTTTCACATTGTCAGGTAGTCACATTTCTTTCCTTGTGCCTTTTATTTATGAAAAAAAGAAATACCCCACAGAAGGCCAAACTGGGACTCTTTTGAAAAAGAAAATTCAGCAAGGTACAGCAAATGAATAATCTGCTTGCACCGTACCACTTTCAAGCAGGCTTAAAATAAAGCAGTTCATAAGGCCAAACTGGAATTACAGTATAACAGACTCAAAATCCCCCTTTAAGCCCAGTGTTCAACCTAAGAGGGAAAATTCCAGAAGGTCTGAACATTGAGCTAGCTCAAGGTACCCGAAATGCTCAAGAAAAGAGAGCATTTTCAGCATTTCCTTCCGAATCCTCTCACTATCTCTTAGGTGCTTAGCTTATGAGCACCCAGAAAACCTCAGATCTGAGAATGCTTGCTAGGCACAAGGTTTAAGGAGGGTATATCTTAGTCTGAGGGTGGAGATTTAAATTATTTTCCAGAAGTGCACTCAAATCTGCCTACTATAACTGAACATAATTCTTTAAGCTGGTGATTGCCTAACCTGCTAAGTGCTCACTCTAGCTCTCGGAGTTCCTTCCAGATGAGCTAAGTGCTTTCTGCATGCAAATTTCATGATTAGAGATAGGCATTTAATGGAACAATTCTGTAGCTTTATATGCATAAAAACACTGGGTGAGAGGGGACTACTTTCTTACAACCTGCGACTGTTGAAAGCTTGCCAACTTCTTTAACAGGGAAAAGGCCAATAGGGAGTCTGTCCAAAATGCCGAAAGAATCACACCTAACTAGCGGTCACCTGCTTGACTGGACCAAGTGTTCCCTTTTTGTTCCAAAATCCCCCTCCCAGATTAGGCCTCCTAAGTAGCTGTCCTGCTTTTTGGAGCTTTCAATTCCATCCACTCTGCATGACCCTGCAACATGAGCCTTTATAAACTGCCATTTTTTCATTCAGATGCTCTCCTACTTAAGAATTTGCCTATCAGATACCACCATGTGCCAGACACTCAGTAAATAAATCAGCAAGTCTCTGCTGTCATGGAAGTTATATTTGATGGAGAGGAAACAGATAATAGACAGATGAGGAAAAAACATAAAGCGTGGTAAGAGAACAGGGAACTGCGGAGATGCTATTTCAGACAGAGTGGTCAGAGAAGCGCTCTCTAACCCGGGGACACTCGTGCAATAAATATTAAATGAAGTGAGGGCACAAGCAATGCAGAAACCTCCGAGAAAAGCGTTCTAGGCAGAAAAATCAGAAATGTAAAATCCCTGAGAGGGAAGGATGCCTGGTGAGTTCTAGAAACATCTAGAAAGCCACTGTGGCTGGAGTGGAGTACCAGGTAGAGTGGTAGGAGGTGAGTTTAGAGAGGCAGCTGAATCACCATCCCACGCATCCTTGCTGTCAGCTGTTTTGCAGGCCTTTCTGTTTTACTCTGTACAAAGTGGGAAGCAGGCTTCAAATTCATGACTTTTTAAGTCTATATTTTTATATCATCACAAGCCTTTTATTTTTATCTCTCATTCATTATTCAATCTTTTACTAAGCCATGAAGTATATTAACTACCTACCTTATGCTAGACGCTGCCCCAGGTAGCGGGCATACAGATGTGGAGAACTCAAGTCAACAAAGAAAATGTACTATGTAAGTGCTATCCTAGAAGCACATGCAGAATGCTATGGAAACACCCAGGAATCTCATCCAACCTGGAGGGTTGGAAAGCTGGGACAGGGAAGAGGTCAGAGAAGCCCTCACAGGAGTAACTGACTGGTACCATTCTCTTGGCAGGCATTTTCCTGACACTTCCCACCTCGAATAACTTTTCCTTCTTCTGTCTGCTTATTCAAATCTTACTCATGCGTCAAAACCCTACTTAGTGCCCTACAGCCTCCCCTGGATTATCCTAACCTCCCTGATTAGAATTTGAATTCTGGGGCCTCGCTCCTTGGCATTTTCCAATGTCTCATTTCTAATTGCCACGTCACATGAGGTTTGCTGTCCTGACACATTCCGAATATCTTGAAGACTGACCAGGATCCTGATTTAGACTTTTCCCCCAAACCCCTTATGTCATCCAGTAGAGTGCTTCCCAATAACTAAAAGGAGTGAGCATGGAAGATGTAAAAGGTAGAGGCCCAAGGGAAGCAGGAGCTTCAAGACGAGGTCTTTGGTCTCCGTAGGGAGCACAGGATATGCCTTAGTGAAAAAGAAAACAGCCAAAAGGGAAGTGAGTCATCTTCTAAGGAACATTCATTCACTTATCCACCAAAGACTTAATGAGCATGTACAATGAGCCGGCGTCACCTAATACCAAATAATGCTCCTCATTTCAAGGGCTGTAAGAATTCCTGACATTTGAAGTTGTTCTTAAGCCACTTTCCCTTTGCTCTTTCTATTTTACATGGACTCTCAAGAACAAAACTAGTGATTGCAACAGAAATTCTGTTGGTGTAAATGAGGCAGAAAGTGCTTTGCTCTGAGCAGTTGCTCACAGAGAGAGTACGCCTGTTATTAACTTTGCCGGTGGCACTTTCCAGCGTTGTTCAGAGTGTGACACGGGAACAGGTAAAGTGGTTAAAAGCAGAACCGTGGCCTGCGATGGGCACCAGGGCCATGCGTTCTCTCATCAGTTGGTGTCGCGACTTCAGCAGCTCCTCCATATGAAGGCTGCTCAGTTCACATGAGCCACATTGTGTATAATCCAAACGTTAAGGCAAATATTTGCATTTAAGTTTCCTCTTAGTAAAGTGGGCCTTGATCACTTCGTAAATGTGGGCTTCAATCTCCATGTGGCCTTTTGCTGCTCTTCTAAATTTCCAAATTTAAAAAATACATGCATTGTTAAGGCAAAACACGTGCATTTGGTGGACACAACTATTATTTTGCTGTTTTAATGCCTTGATTGCTATAAGGTACAAAGGACTTAAAAAATCAGGACAGAGATCTGTTTTGATCTACTATACAATCACCCACCCTCTTATGCTATGGATGCCCAGTAAATAATTGCTTAATTAGAATGCCAGATCTGTTGCTTGACTGCATCGACAAGTTATTGAACTGGAATATTCAATTATGTACCCCAGGAAAACAAAGCTTCAGGTAAGACTTCCACGCTGGAGCAGCGAACAGGACTTGCAGCTAAGTCTCTAGCAAGCTTAATATTTTCCGCTGTTTACCCTGAGGTTTAGTCAAACCTGTCCACTCTCCCTGTGTAGAAGACATTGTGATAACCAATGTGATTAATATGCTCCTTTCACTGCGGCACTGCTGCCTAAAGCCAGCTTTCAATGAGCTCTGCAAATGTCTTATTTTATGTCCTCCATTGAGTGTGTGCCTATGAAGTTTAAGTAAACAATGGGCATTTGAAAGTGTAGACTAACTATATTGGCAAATACATTCCTCCCACTTTTGAACTAGTCTTCCTGAGAAGGTAAAATTGCAATGTTACCCGACTGTTCATTGCCAGTCTCTTTTGAGTTCATGACATTTTACGCAAGCAGTTATTAAGTGACACACTTACTTCATTTTAGCACCTGAATGATGATAGCAAAGCATGAAGAGGACTTATGGGATTTTGAAAAAAAAAAGGAAAGAAAGAAAGAAAGATGTTGTGCTTCTGTACTCCTTGTTCTCTGCAACTGATGGTGAGTAAAAAGACAGTGCTTTCAGCTTGCTGTACACATCCCTGCACAGGAGACAGGTGTAGCTCTCAAAGGGGTCCACATGGTGCGTGAATATTGTTCCAGTTTCCAAATGGCTCACCCTCTCTCTCCAAGCTGGGAAAGTGGGAATAGGCTATTATATGTAAGGCTTTCTCTTTTGGATCATTCTATCAGGAAAAAGAAAAAAAAAAAAAAGCTAATCTGGAGCAAATCGCAAACCATCCCTGGAAATCAATGCTTGGATGAGCTCTTTGGAGGTATGGAACAAGATAAGAAGCAAGAGCAAGATACAGTCTGGTGAGCAGCATTGTGATCCACTGTGCAGATTTCAAGCTGAACTGCTGGAAGATTTTTTGTGCTGCAAATAAATTTTACCAAGGTAGCAAAGCCCACACAAGTGTATGTGAAAAACCAGGTATTGTTCTAACCTTTTGAAAGTCCTCTAGGGACTCCAATCTAGACTCATTTTCTACTTAGTAAGTTCACAGCACTAAACAAACTTCCTGTGGGGTTTAGAAAAAGAAAAACCAATATAAGTTATTTGTTATTTTTTTGTGTCCATTGACTTATTGCTTAAACTTTATTTTTTTCTTATAGAAATATTAAGGAAGGCATCATATCATTGTAAAACAAGCCATTTATTAAGATCTTTTTTTTAAAACCATATATCTATACACATATATGTATATATGCATATTGTGTGCATATGTGTGTATGTATATATGAGTGTACATATATTCATATGTACATACATGTATGTAGGTTTATGCACACACGTTTTTTCAAAGGTATATTTTTTACACAGAAAGATTCACTGTTATGTACATCTGCTCTCCTTTGACCTGGCTCATTGTAAAAAACCATAAACCTGGCAGATGATGATGACTAATTTTCACCTGTGATGAGACTAATGTGTTTATACTTTAATATAGACATTTTTATTTTTTAAAACCAAATAAACTAAAATGAATGATCCCACTCTCAGATCAAGAATATTGGCTGCATAAACCAAAAATACAGAAAGGCACAGAAAAAAATACAGATGCAATATTCTCAAAATATAAAAAGTGACAAGTCATTTAAATAATTGTCTCATATATTCAAAGAGCATGAAGACTGTGTTGTTCTGTTTGTTTGCAGAGTACCGAATCATATGCTTTTTCCATGTTAAACAAATGGATTGATTCATAGCCGCGTAGTCCCTGACCCATTTTAGTAGATCCCCCTTCTGCAAAATGGCCCCTTGGTGACTCTGAGTATGAAAACTAATAGGGAGAGATAAGAGATTTAAAATTTACCATATGTTAGAGCATGTGTACAGTGGCGCTTGTCTTGGATTGAATGCTGTCAACATGGGGATTCTTCAGTTTAAATGTGTCATTTCATCCACAACCTAAGCTCTCAGCAATGCTTTCTGCTCTCTGTTTTCTTTTTATGAGTGAGGCCTTTCGAATGCAGATGTTTTCCAAAACAAAGTACATACCAAGATTCAAATAATTCACCACATTTGAGGTTCAATGCATTTCAATGATTCCGTAATTCTCTTTGCTGTATTTTTAATTTTTATTTTTAGCAAAGTAATAAAAGTGCATGATTTACATAATCACATGATATTACAAGGCATTAAAAAACAGCTTTCCCTGACCTACCCATTCTCACCCGTGATTCTCGTTTTCCAAAGGCAAATATTTTCATCATTTTTTCTGAAATTTACCTCCTATTTCTAAATAACCTCATTACTATCTTTTTCTTGATTTTTTTTCTATTTTAGACATTATCTTTCAGTTTCCTATTGTGGAAGATAAGGATCTCAGCTCCCTTACATATCTATCTTGCAAGACGCACCCACATACCACTCTTTGATTATAAGTCTGTATTACAATTTTTAGTTAAATCAATATCTTTAGTTAGTACCTCTCTTGTTTTACTTTTTGTTTTCTCTAGAATTAATAATTGTCTTGTTCTTTTGTTTTTTTCTCATATATCTATCATTGATACATATCCAAGAATATAAAACTTCTTTAATAGAGAATACAAAGATTGAGAAATTTTTTTCTATAGAGGACCGGAGAGTAAATAGTTCAGGCTTTGTGGGCCATGTGGTCTCTGTTGTAACTACTCATCCGTGCCATTGTAGCAATAGAAGTGACTGAGCAAGGCTGTGCTCCAATAAACCTTTATTTATAAAATTAAGCAAGAGGCTGGATTTGGCCTGGGCCATAGTTTCCCACCCCCTGGTCTTTCATCAGGTGGTCTATAATTCTTTTTGTTTTCTTGAAAATATTCCTCCTCTATATTTTGATCCTCTTGCTTCAATTTGGACTTGATGCTGCCTACAGTCCCTACACACCCATCATGCTGACATTCCCCCATACCTCTCGCCTACATTGAGTCCTTTCTTTCCTCACTCTTGTATCTTTCTTGCCTTACATCATCCATTCAATAGCTTGCCAAGAAAAAGTACATTGAAGGTAAAATTTTTTGAGACAGCATAAGTACCTCAAATGACTATTCTATCCCCACGTATTGTTGATATTTTTACTGGGTATAGAATTCTAGGTTGGAAATAATTTTCCTCAAGAATTTTGAACCATATCTTTATTTTCTTTGGGCATCTAGTTCTAATTGAGAAATATAACTTTATTCTGAGTGTTGATCTTTCCTATGTGACTTGTTTATTCTTACTAGCAGCCTTTAGGGTTTTCCCTTTTTCTCCAATGTTTGGAAATTTTATGATGATGCATCTTATTGTCATTGTTTTCGTTTCCATCAATGTATTGAAGACTTGATGGATTCTTTCAATATTGAAATGTGTGTTGATCATTTTTAGGGAATTTTTTGGAATAATATTTTGAATAATTATCTCTAATATGATTTTCCTTTCTGGAATTCCTATCAGTAAGGCCTCTATAATTTTTTTCCCTCCACTTTTCCCATCTCTGAACATCCTAGTTCTGTTTTTGAAGATAGTTTTCTGACTTTACTTTCTAACTTCCAATCAGTATGGAAGTGACAGCAGATAATGGAGTAATAGCTAGAAATATACAAAGAATCACAATTAGAGGATGTAAATGTTTTTTGATGGCAAAGTGTCTGGAAACTTACAAAGCCAGTTTGCACAAAGCAGGCAATAACACAGTTTGGTGTGGAAAGAGGTAGACTTCTTTGGACCCTTTCCAGGGCCTCTCCAAAGCCTTGAATGACAACTTTTACACAATTAGTTTGATTATTATATACTACTCATTTCCTAGCTGTGCAAGCCTTGACAAAATGTAAACTTTCATGAGTTATCTTTTTCTCATCTATAAATTGGGGATATTAAGTGTCTCTTGAGTGGTAATTTTGAATATCTAATGAGATCACATATGCTAAGGGCCTGGCTTTTGATAGACCCTTAAATTTGTAATAGACCCTTAAAGTTGGTAATTTCTTCCTCTCCTCCTTATTAGCATATGAAAGGGAAGTTATTTATTGGGAGTCAGTACAATGTATCAGATAGACACTAGGCTTAAGAATTAGATAAATTGGAAAATACTTTCAACCAACTTTATTATTTCATTCATTTATTCATTAAAAAAATAATTAGTGAAAACCATCTCTGCCTCTTACTGGGTGAGTGAGCTTAGGTAAATTACTAATGTTTCTCAGCTTTAGTTTACTCATCTATAAAATTGAAATAATAATACTTACATAGGAAAGTGGTTGTGAAATGGAATAAAACACAAAACTTGGAGCAAAATGTCAGTGGTGAGTATATTATTATGCTAGCTGGGCAGTTTAGGAAATGAATTAGTGAGTGGCCACTTACCATGGATTTTTTAAAGCTTGGTTTTCTTGCAGTATGAACTAGAATAAAGATATTAAAATATTAATAAATACACTTTGCTCTAAATATGTTTGTAGTGAAGACAAAATGGGTCTTCTAGTCAATCTATTTGCCCAACATTATGTAGATACTAAAACTAGGACTCTGTGGACCTTTTAAGTTCACATCTTCTATGATTGCAGAAGATTTGGATTTATAAATCCCTGGGTCACAGCAACCAAAGTAAGAAGCTATGGGTGAGGTATTTGCAAAAGCAGTATGCCAGGAAGGAGGAGCCTCACCAGCTTTAATTCTGCATTTGACAACTAGCTTATTTAACAAGGATATTTCCCAGTTTTGGCTGTTTCCTCATGATGTGATTTACCACTGAAAAAAATTGACTTCCGAGGTCTCTAACCTATTTTAAGGCTGTCTTATGTCAGGAGGCATCTCTTTAGTGACTCTAAGAATGAGGCTGAGAGCTGGGCATTAAAATTCTGCCATATGGTGCAACATATGTACAGTTGGTATACATGCCTTGAATGGATAGCAACATAAGATATACTTTATATACAGTGCATCGTTACACATAAACCTTTCAAAGGAAGTCCAGAATATGTGTGTGCATGCATATAATTATAGGAATACATATGCATAAATGTGCATATATATGCATATATAGATACTCAGATATGTTAGTACACAACCAAGAATTGTTTTCATGGAGGCTTAAAATATTGGGAGATGTCTGCCTTGCCAACTCTACAAATCTAATTTTGAATTAATTCATTTATTTATTCAAAAATATTTATTGAATATCTATGATGAGCCACATTGAACATAGTATTGAATGGCATCACAGGCATTGCAAAGGAAATGATGTTTTGTAACAAAGAATATGTTACCTTCTGTAGAAGATTTTTAGGAAAAAATGGCTGAACAGTATTTTCCAAATTCTCAGTAAGAGTCTGCTTTGGCAAATGTTAGTCCCATGGTTAAGGGTTGTTAATGAAAAACAAGCATCTATTTTTACTCAAAAATTTTATGTAACTGTAAAAGATGAAAATATTGCTATAGTTATGTGCTGCATAATGACGTGTCAGTCAATGACAGACTGCATATACTATACCTTATTTTTACTGCATCTACTCTATGTTTAGATATGCTTTGATACACACATACTTACTATTGTGTTACAATCGCCTACAGTATTCGGTACAGTCACAGGTTGTACAGGTATGTAGCTTATAAGCAATAGCAATAGCACATAGCCTAGGTGTGTAGTAGGCTGTACCATTGATTTGTGTAAGTACACTCTATGATGTTCACACAATGGAAAAATCACCTAACAATGCATTTCTGACAACATGTCACCATTGTTAAGTGACACATGACTAATTTAGTTATGACTTCAAGCCACACCTTTTCAAGTATTCTTTGTGCTCAATTAAATGTTAAAGAATTAAACAGTTACACAATACACATACACACACACACACAAACACACATACATCCCACAATAAACATTAAGAGAAGATGAAGTTGAAAAGGGAACACCACTCACAGAACTGACAGGATCTGCAAATGGCCCTCAGTACCCTCAGGTCTCACTGGGTCTGTCTTGGAGATGACAGGGACTTGAACACAACACTTATCTGTTTGTTTTTCTCTCAGTTACTTTTCCCTTCCCATCTACCTAGCACTTCCTTCTTTCATTGGTGCCCTTTTGCCCTATTTCTTTTCTTCTGGTCTTTTGCTTATTTGGTAATGCCTCTGTTTTATTATACTAAATATCCATTTTCTGTGTAGCACCTAAATAATCTTCAGATAAAGCACAATACAACCAATAAATGCATAAAATCTCGGAGGATGGTGGCAGAGAAAGATGTGAATGTGAAGGCACTGCATTCGGAATCTGGAAAAGAATGGAATCCAAATGTTCAGAAATCTGTGTCACCCTAATCATCACATCTACTGAAAATACTTCAACTATTGTGATAGGGAACCTGTAAAACCCCAAAGGTGGATTCTAGAAGTTTCCTTCAGTGAGATGCACTCTTTCTCATAAACATATGGAAACACATGCATGTGTAACAGAATAAAAAATTAGAGCCCATTTTCTCTGAAAAATAATAATAGTCAACTAGCAAGACAAAAAAGTATTATATATTATACATTTCAAGTGACAATTGATTTTAATATGACAATATTTTTAAATCAAAGAAACACTTCCAAGTCTATTAGATTTTCAAAAAGTGAAGTCAAATCCAATTACTTTTCAAGTGATTTGAAGTACTATCTTTGCTTCTCATTGACCACAACAAGATATTTATGATTAAATTGTTGTCATTCATGGTACAAACAACTCAGTGGGTGCTTTTTTTCTCCCAATGTGTTTATATAGAATAGGTACTCCACATACATTAATTTGATCAATCTTTTCCTATTAAGCCATGCAAGTGGGGTCTCAAGTCTCCTCAACACTGCCTGGTCTTCAGTTCTTCAGTTACAATTGTCATTACCAAGAATTAATATCTGAGGCCATAAATACAACACTTAGGACCATTTCCATGTTGTTCCTCGTGTCCAAGTATAGGGTAGAATTTCCATGTAAACCAAGTTATCTGCCAAAGTATCTTCCAAATCTCTGCAACGAGTGGCTTTGATTTTTACTGGGCATCAGTGTTAGTCAAAGGAGCAATGTGATTAAGATTTTTCTCAAGCAGCATTTGACTATTTTCAGGCTGGACCAGAAGAATTCACAACAGAAGCAGTGGCAGAATGATAGCTACATTTATGGAGTAAATCTACGTGCCTAGCAATGTATTCTGTGGACTGTGAAGTAGGTTCACTGTGCACTGGTCACCATCTTGCCTGAGTCCTGTGGGACAGAGCACCCACACATACAACAAGTCACATGAAGTGGATTTATTACTTTTATTAAATAAAGGACAACAAGAGACATAGAAGCCTAAAATTCATGACAAACCCATCCCCAAGTCTCGGGAAAGTTGCCTGCGGTGGACGGAGTCTCACCTGTGCATACCCCACTTGCACCACAGCTGAAGGGTTTTGGGAATTAGCCCTGCATGGGTTTTATACCCCACAGCCATGTGACTTGCTGGATTAACGCACCGAAGGGCATCGTATCTCTAGGGGGACTACAAAGAGCCAGCTCCTCTGGCCAGTCCTTCCTTATGTCAGGATGTTGCATTCCCAGCATGTTCCGCAGTTATTCTTGAGAACTACAAGTGAGAAAGGGGGCATAACTGGGCCACTTTAAGGCCACCTGTATAACTGCCGTGCATGGACACGACCTGATTTGGTGACCTGTGAAGGGGATGATATTATCACTACTTTGCTAATGAGAAAGTAGTCCCATGGGATTAAAGAAACGTGTCCAAACCATACAACCGGTAAATAGAAAGGTTGGGATTTGAACCAGCTTTATATGATTCCAATTCTATGCTATTAAATAAAAGTATATATAGTTATTTTTTCCCACCAGGCAGTTATTTCTTCCCACCAGGCAGTTGTTTCCGGCTCCTTCATTTCTGTGAACATACTAATCATTCTCCAGAAAAAACAGTTCAAAGTCCTGTATTCTCTTTTTATTCTTTCCTTCCTCCTCCCCATAGGCAATTTGTTGGCAATCCTATCTTTAAATGTACGGTAAAGCCACCTCCCCTTTTCTATTTTCACTGTGTATTTTGCCCCTGCCCCTTCAGATCTTCCTCCCTCTCAGCTGGACCCTGCAATACTGTCTTAACCCCGCTTCCCCTTTCTGCAGTCAGTTCCTCCCTCATTCCATCTCAGGGGTCCTCACCCTCAGCACCCCTGACATGTGGGGCCAGATAATTCTCTGTCGTGGGAGGTACTGTAGGACAAGTAGCAGCATCCTGGACTCCACCCACCATATTCTACTCCCTCCTCTTCCCCAGCTGTGCCTTCGAACCTTGTCAAATGTCCCTGGAGTGAGGGGACAGAATAACTTCCAGTTGAGAACCCTCGATACATCCTAATCGCCACCAATAGCTCACATGCACAGATTTGATAGCATAACTCCTTGGCTCAATATGTTTCAGGACAAATATTCTAAATTTGTTTTTTCCAGTATCATCTCTTCTGTGTGAATCCTTTGCTCCAGCAAAATTTCCCAATTGTTGTTACCTAAATCCATCCTGTCTGCATGCTCTTGCCCACCCCATTTCTTCTACCTGAATGCATGAGCTTACCAGTTTCTCCTCCTGAAATTCCATCAATCTTCCAAGTTCTATCTCAAAAGCTGACTCCTCTAGAGCCTTCTGTGATAGCCCTAACCAGAAGCGATGCTCTTTTTTCTATACTGCCTCCACCTGGGGTCTGTCTCCTAGAATGATGAACTGATGGCACCTTCCTTGAAGGCTGTCTGTATCTATCTCCTTCCCTCCTACACTGGTAGCTCCTCAGGAACAGCATCCAGATCTCAGTTATAATTTATAACCCTAACCCCAAGCCTAGTGCTTGGCTTCTACTAATAATACAGTAAATATTTGTGAATGAAGTGATACTAAAAAAAAATCTCCTAATGCCTACCCTGAGAATATGCATCTCATGTCAGGAAAATTCCTTTAGTCTTATCTACACAGCAGAAGGAAATGTAGTAAGAAGCTGCCTGTGAAGACAGTGTCCAGTTGCAAGAGTTCCTAGACCTCAAGTAAACTGGGACATGTGCCCCTAAATTTGCCAGTGGCTTCACCAAGCTATGCAAGAGACAAGAACGGCCACCATGTTGGGGCTGGAGTTAGTAAGTGGCTGAATCATGGTGAGGGTGCTAGCTGGATGGGTGGCAGAAAGCAGGTGGGGCTCTGAGCAAGGGCACTCTAGAGCAAGGGCGCCCTTGTGCCTGTCACACTAGGAGGTGACAAGTGGTCTCTGTTTGTGGAGGCCAGTTGTTGGCCAAGATAGGCCTTTTGTACATGTGCTGCTCTGTCTCACCAAGCCAACTATGTGCACTAATGGAAATGTCTCTGGTTTGACATGAATCCTAGTGGCTAAAATCTCATAAAAATCCACTCCCCCAAAATGATGGAATGCATAAGCAGTCATTCTTTGTCTCTTCCAGGCCTATGATGTAAATATTGTGGATGGTGAAGGGGAGAGAGGGACTCTTAAAAAATTATTTAAGGTCCTAAACACCTGGGCAGGTGACAATATAAGGACTGTTATATAAAGCTTGCACACAAGGTACATGCTATGAATCAGATGGGCTTATACTGTAGAAAAGCGTGGAAATGACAACTGGTAAACATGTGAATCCATTGACCTTTCAGAGTTTAAATAGAAAAGTGACATTTCAAAATGTGCTACACAGAAGTCCACCAGATTGGCTGTAAACCAACCCCAAACATATCCAGTCCTTCATCCCAGAAGGTCTTCATGAGCAGTAACACACATTTAGCATACTTCCCATCAAATGTCTACCCCGAATGTGATTGTTGGCTCAACATGCCCTGTACCAGGCTGACAGGCAACTGTGGGGTTCATGCTCTCCAGCCTGCTCTGAGGACTGTGTATTGCAGCTGTCCCAGTCCCTCTTCACCTTGATTGTGGGTTTCAGTGGCTGTACGATTGAAATCTGCTTCCCAGGTGGCAAGGTGGAAGGGGGAAAGTAGGTCTAATTCAGGATTCTTGCATTTGAAATTGTATTTTGAAGGAATGTAATGCACACCAATAATTGCAGAACAGAATATCCTTTCTCTGAGCCAAGCTTCCAAGAAGAGAATATTGTTTATCTTCATTCTTGTCATATACTTCTCCTCCCCCTCTACCCCCATGTTCTTTTGTGATAGCTGCATTTTCTTTAAAGCACATTTTCTTATCCATATTGTGTGTTACTCGAGCTCTTTTATTTGGGATTTTTCACACCTCTTTCACATCTTCTTTGCAGCTCCAGTCAATGAGCGCTAAGACCTAAATGCGCCTTTGCACTTCATGGCTATTCCCTTATCACATGCGTTTTCTGTTGTCTCAAGGAAGACCTGTACAATTTTTGTTATTCAAATCTGAATTTTTTCCCTCCCAAGCAGATGGAGGATGTGTAAATGTGTCTAAAGATTTAGAATAGCATTAAATCTGTTCCCCCCCTTCTTACAAAGCCCTGGGAGTCAGATTATTTTTCAGGCACCCATTAAAACCAAGAGAGGAGAAAAACAGCAATAATTCCACAACCCAGAGATAACTGCAAGAACATGTTACCAAGACTCCCTTGCCATGCAGACGGCTGTTTGATGCGGGGGGCATGCATCTCCCCCTCTTTGGCAAGAGAGTGTGATTTCCAAGTTACCCATGATTGAGTTACATTATTCCGTTATATATTGATTGAAAGATGTGAAGCTTTTATTGTTGCCATTTGTTGAAGCCTCTTGCCAAGAGATGTGTGGGACATAATGCTACACAAGAAGCCTCAACTTACTCAGCTGCTACACTCACAATCTCCTTCATGAGATGATGTGGTAGATATTAAAAGGTACTTCCCAGACAAATAATTCTATCTTGGGTGGTTAGGTTCCCTGCTCTTGCGTAAAGGTCCCACTAACCCTTAACAGGACATTCCTCCACATTTATTTTATACTTCTAATACACCAAGCTACTCTATGTCCACATGATACGCCCAATCAAATTCTGTGTGTCTGTCTGTGTACAAACACGATTCAAACACGTCCCTTGCTATTTTATACTTCCAAGGTTTTCGTCATCCTAGTCTCATAGATGTTAACATCTTTCCCTTTTCTATTCCAGTGACTAACTCTTGTACGTCCTTTCTGATTGAGCTAATGCACTGTCTCTTACAGGAAGCTTTCTATGATTCCTTCCTAGCCCACCTACCCTCCAGCTGAGTTACATGGGCTCTCTGGGTTACCATCAAAACCTAGGCGTACGCAGCACCATAACATAGTGCTCACAACATTGGAGTCTTATTAGCTTTATTTTTCTTCTACTACACTTAAATTTCTTGAAGCCTTGATCACTGTTGTGTCCAAGAAATAGTAGTTGCTCAATAAATTTTCTTAAATGGCATCTTAATTGGCAGCGGCCCAAGTCCTTTCTCCAGCAGTCCCCATCCAGCACGCTATTTCCCTCTCTTCCTGCCCAACATAAACAGTGAAAGAGCTTCTTCACTTTTGCAAAAAGCTGAGTTATTATCAGCAAAAAAATCTTTGCACTATACAGCTAGATTTGGGAAATCCAGTGTCACGTGAGGTGAGAGGCAAAGAGGGGATCTTAAGGAAAATCTAAAGGCAGCAGACATACATGCTCTGGCAGGAACAGCTGTGGCCCTAGGTATCCGCAAGTGAATGCAAGAGTCTCTGCAGAGACAACTCGGGGGACATTTGGTATCATGTACCTGTTAACCACCGTAGGAAAGTCAGGTTCTGTAGCGGATGGCTCTATAAGGAATAACAGGAATTCCATAGACTTTGCTTTAACTCAGGAAAGTTTATCAACACTTATTTACTCAATTATTTTCTAATCCAACGTGTGAAATGAAGATTTCCCATGTGCCATCTATTCCATGGAACTTTCGCTTATCACAGCAATCTCTTCCTTCTCAGAAATTTTATAGTTCTTAGTGATTCTGTCATTAATTAATCAATGTTTTCTCCAGGTTTCCATGGTACTTTAGCTGCCATTCCCTTGTAGCATTTAACTGCTACTCCATCATAGCACTCAACGAGAGTAGACAGTCATAAAATCTCGACCCCGGACAGAATCCTTGAGCACATCTAGTGTATCACTCTCATTATACACCGAAGGAAACTGACATTCAAAGATGCAGCATGTCTTGCTCAGGTAACTCACATCAGAGGCAGAGCAGGAATGAGACTCTATATAACCTAATTTGAAGTTCTCTGTTCTCATTGGTTTATTATACTGCCTCTTATTTAAATTCTGTCATACTTACATTGAAACATGCCTTATCTTCTCCTTGAAAACTAGATATCTGTCTGATTTACCTTTGTATGAGTTCAGGTCTGGCCAGAAAAAAAGAGGGCACATTAAAATTGGGTAATTTATAGGGAATTTTATAAAGAGCCTATTTGCAAAACCATGGCAGGGTTTATGTTTTCCTTAAGCAACACAAGATAGTGCAGTACTCTTGGCAATTGTGGAAGCCATTACTGGGCCTGAAGGGGCAGGGCAGGGAGCACTTACTGGAAGCTCAGGAGGGCGGCTCTGGGAGTAAACAGCCCATCTAGGAAGGCCCAGCAAGAAGGGAGCCAGGAGAATAAGTACTGCAATTTCATTCTCTTCCTACCTGGATCTCTTGCCAACGTCTCCTATTGGCTAAACTTAATGGAAGCCAGAAGGCAAGGGCTCCTGGATGGATATAATCAAGTAGGAGAAAAGTGGATAATGGATCTGGGGAAAAACAGAAGATACCCAAGAGAAATGCTTAGAACCCTGCCTTGCACAGAGTAGAGGCCCAAGAAATATTTTCTTAAAAAATAAATCGATGTATTTAATGACAAAAAGTTTCATACCATTACATTTTGGGTGTGATGTCTTGACTATCTAACTCAATTATAAATCCACTGAGGTTTTCCTCACACTGCACAAGGCAATGCTGTGCCCAAAGTAAGCACTAAATAAATATTTGGGGAAAGAAAGATTAGCCCAGATAAACAAAAAGTAAAATCATTTTTTTTCTGCTCAAAAATTAGGCAGCCTCTTTGCAAACATGCATGAAAGCCAAGGTCAGCTAGTGAAACTGATTCAACATTTCCAGACACTCTCAGACATGAAACTCCCCTGTTACTTAATAGTCTTCAGGATTTTTCTACAGGTCATTTTTGCTGACTGTGGTCTCTAAGTTTTCTTCATTTACTCTAGAAAGCTTGAGGTGCAGGGGAAATATGAAACTACACACTCCTCACAATATTTATTGCCTGATTAGATGGAGATAGTTTTAAATTACAAGATTGTTTACTGTACAATTGGTTTCATTGTTCTTCAATTTCACTAGGTATTAAATATATCTAGGTGTTTAATGTGACTACCACATACACATACATACACTAAGGTGCTTGCTTGAGTAACAGATTCTTTAGATATCCCATACATATAAGCAGAAAATACTGAAAAAGGCTATAAAACCTGGGAAAAATTGGAGAAGACTTAAGGTAATAATATTTTTCTCTGGGAGAATAAATATTTATAGAGAATTCAGAGCCTACTTGAGCACATCTTTCTGCTTAAAGAGTTTTCTAATTCACATAAAACATGATCCAAAAAAAAAAAAAAAAAAAAAAAACACGATCCACCTAATTCTACTTCTCCTCCCACTAAATGTATGTCCAAGAGTTGACCATGATGAAAGATGACCAAGGCAGTTCATGGCCACAAAGTTTTCTAGCAGATTGAGGAGAACAGAGGAGTCAAGTCTGGTTCATCGCTTAGCTGTGTGATGGTTCTTCTGGAATGTAAAGGCACATCTTGAGTTCATGGTATTTTTTCCTGTTAGACAGGAAAGAACAGAGAAGACTTTGAAGGGTACAAGTACACCTGAAGTCATCTCCTACACAATGATCAGAGGAAAAAGTGAGAGGCTTTGCATGCACATCTCATTAAAGGAGACATCCCTAGAGCCCTTACATCAACATGGCAGGCTTCCCAAGACCTTCTATCCTGCTCCTCTGTCCTGAAAAATAGATACAATTCTCATTGAAGCCAGTGGCATTTATCCAAGCTTCTCCAAGGATAGAGTCCAACCTCTACGTTCTAAGAGTCAGGAAAACTATAAAGGAATAAATCCAGTCTTTGTAGGCTTAGGAGTGCTCTCTTTCTACCAGTGATACACTCATGTTCTCGCCTTCCTCTTTCCTCTCTGTGGACGCCTGCTCTCAGGAAGGCTAACCTGAACTGAGATGTAAATGAACGAATAAGAATTAATACGTGTGGCTACTTAGGAAAAGAAAAAGAACAATGTACATAAGAGAGAGGCAAGGCCGGGCGCGGTGGCTCACGCCTGTAATCCTAGCACTCTGGGAGGCCGAGGCGGGTGGATAGCTCAAGGTCAGGAGTTCAAGA